>JAPYYT010000618.1:0-80561 GCA_030522565.1 Ceratosolen corneri
ACTGTATATGGAAGATGACACATTAGAGGCCTGCTGGCAAACCTTAATGGATTATTACAACAACGAGAAAATTCAAACGCAAACAAACTTAATACGGGCTCATTCCCGAACATTTGGTGAGGGATGAGCTACGACCAGCCGATCTTACAATTAAATGGATTGATATAAGGAACGACTTTGATCAATTTTATCAAAAATCACAATTCCACACGGGATTTATACTTGGGGAAACTCAGTGGTGGGGTGGAATTACGCGGATTCAGTGACGCGTCAAAAAAACTATGGCAGCAGTGGCATATATCGCAATCAAGTATGAAAACGAAACATGAGTGTCGCTATTATGTGTAAAAACCAAAGTTACTCCGATTAAAGAACCAACAATACCACGACTTGAATTAACAGCAGCCGCATTATCGACCTTTTCATTTCACGATAAATTGCTATCCGACGATGTCAACTCTTGGAAAGCCACCTTTCCAAAACGTATAAAACTGCGCACAGGAGCGACAAGAGACAGTATTCTCCAAAAATTTCGAACGACTAATGAAAACACAGTGTAAAATGTAGATACGTAAGGACTACAAAGTAACAGCAATTAATAATTTATCTTATTTTACATTCATAACAATAGTCTTGCATAATAGTTTATTTACGTAAGTAGTGATTATTGACCATTAGGCAAGAATGCTTAAATAATAATAATAATAATTTTCACATCAGGCAAGATTAAAATAAATATATCCCCCTTCAAAAGGGCGTTGACACTACTTGGCCAGGATTCCAATGACAACAGAAAATTTTTCATCCAATCACCAAAACTTTCCACTCTCGAAGAATTCTAAGATGATCACCCCTACTCAAGGGGGACGTGAAGACATTGAAACTAAACTGGAAGCGCGCTACGCTCCAGAATTAGCATAGAGATTTATATTATATTATATTATATTATATTTAGAATTATAATAGTCTCTAAATTGAAAATACAGTAGTCTTAGAATTAAAGAAAGAGCTTCTGTAATTCTTTAAAGAAGTTTGACGCTTATGCCGATTGCTTATAAGGATTCATATGGACCTGCGGGGTTCAATCTACGCCTGAGCGCCGCATCCAACCTTAGTTCGCCTTTTCTTCTCTTCAATTGGACCGCAATATTGCACTGTCCAATTTACGACTGAACGCTGCATCCATTACCAACCTGCATTATGCGTACCGAGGAAAGTAAAAGAGGAAGAGCGAGATAGGCAAGTACCGACTAATACAAACACTACTGGACGGCGACTGTCACGGCATTTAACAGTCAATTACTATATCCCATTAAGTAATCAAATAAACAGTACGAGTAACAGGCCTAATACCATTGTAATTACTTAATAAAATAAAGGCCAGTATACTCATATACAATTAATACCGATTATTAGACTAGAAAAAATAATTCAGTAAATAATTAATAGACCTGATCCCAGCTTAGCGGTATTCAATTTACGCCAGGATATTGCGACAGCAAGGAACATACAATTCAAGACAAAGACCGCATTATATTTTTCATCTCATTTCAATAAACACCGTTTTACAATATTACATTCGACTTCTGCGACTTCATTTCTCTCAACTCTGCTATCTCTCCCTTTCCACTATTGCCCCCCCCCCCAAGTTCGAGAGAGTTCACACTCGGGTTAATTATCGAACAATAAACTAAAAACAATTAAAACAAAACAGGAAGATTAGACAGGCTCACCTCAATGCAACTCAAATAATAACGGTCACTAGTGTTGAAAGTAACCAAAACGAAAAGAAAAAAACAATTATTGAGACAAGAATTAAAGTCTTGAAAAGAACTCAAATAACAAAGGCTAGTCAAGTTGAAGATAATTTAAAACAAATTCAAACCTACAATCTCGAATTTAAAAGAAAATAGAATAATAATAGATAATTTCAAGACCTATAAATTTCTATATATGTAAATTCAACACATTTATACATCGATCTTATTTCAATAGGCTCTAATTTATATTTTGCATCAATAAACTCAACTTCTTAATATTTAATAATAAATTGGCATTGTTTTTATATAACCCATCTAAGTCCTCCGTTTTCACTACCAACGTCTCCCCACAACAACGCGAGGACATTCGCATTTGATTTAAATCCCTCACCCCCCGACAAACGCTTTCATTGCAGATTTTTACAATTTGTCATAAATTGAAGGTCGCGTTGTTTAGATGCTGCACCTCGCCCTCAGCTTCTGTGCTAACTGGACGGACGCCTCCTTCCATTCCCTTTTTCCGCAGGTCCTCCTCGCCTTCCTTGCAGTTTCGCCGATTAGTCATAAGTTGGTCACACTGCCAGAAAGACGAAATACCTCAGTTACTTTGTGTTCTTAATTAACGGTTGGACGCCTTACTTGCAGTCTTTCCGATTAGTCGTCAGTTACAGATCGCGGCAACTTACCCACAGCTTCCGTGGTTCCTGGACGCCTTCCTTGCAGTTTTGCCGATTAGTCGTAAGTTGAAGGTCACACTGCGAGAAAGACGAACCATTAGCCTCAGCTTCGGCGATTCCTGGACGCCTTCCTTACAGTCTTGCCGATTAGTCGTAAGTTGAAGGTCACACTGCGAGGAAGACGAAACATTAGCCTCAGCTTCGGCGATTCCTGGACGCCTTCCTTGCAGTCTTGCCGATTAGTTGTAAGTTGAAGGTCACCCTGCGAGGAAGAGGAAACATTGGCCTCAGCTTCCGCGATTCCTGGACGCCTTCCTTGCAGTTTTGTCGATTAGTCGTAAGTTGAAGGTCACACTGCGAGGAAGAGGAAAAATTGGCCTTAGTTACCTTGTTGTTCTTAATTAACGGTTGGACGTTTTACTTGCAGTCTTGCCGATTAGTCGTAAGTTGAAGGTCACACTGCGAGGAAGACGAAACATTGGCCTCAGCTTCGGCGATTCCTGGACGCCTTCCTTGCAGTCTTGCCGATTAGTCGTAAGTTGAAGGTCACCCTGCGAGGAAGACGAAACATTGGCCTCAGCTTCCGCGATTCCTGGACGCCTTCGTTGCAGTCTTGCCGATTAGTCGTAGATTGAATGTCACACCGCCTGGACGCGGCAACTTGCCCTCAGCTTCCGCGTGGTTCTTAGGCCGAGGTCGGGCCCGGATTTGATGAAAGTCGCCATTCGAAAGTCGATTATATTGGTCGAGGAGAAAACTTTAGTGAAGCTTTGTATACCTCGTCAGTGCAGGAAGTGGTCGAGTGTTAAGATCTTGCCTTGCCCTCATCTTCCGGATCTTTCCCACCACTTGATCACTTATTGACCGCTTATCGATTACTGAGCTTAATTGTAATAACTGATGTGCGTGACTAGTGCGGTCATATTTAAAACCATAATTCATAGAGGATCGGTGAGATCGTGGCGAGCTGTAATTGGCCGTCGCTGTTGCTAGTTGCGTTGTTACTAGGCGCGTATGTTATTGATGTAAAGTTAATGTGTACGATTCCTGGTAATGTATGGCCAGGCAGCTTATGAAGGACAAAAATATGGCGCTTGAGATTTTGAAGCAATGTCGAGCAGATTTTACGAAATAATAAGTTAAATAAATGTAATTTAGAAAAATGTGACTGATATTTTTAGAGAATCGACTAATTTTATTATTGTTATAATTAAATTGTACTGATTAAATGTTAAAATAAAGTAGTTTTAAAGAGATACGGAGATTTATATATGTATAGATACAAATGTATTAGAAATTGTTTAGTGCTTTATAATTTTGTCGTAATAGGTATGTTAATATAAGACTTCAGAATAATGTTGCAATCTATAACTCTTATATATATAGAACAGCTTATTCTGTAATTTATTTATGTAATTCAGAAATATTGATTACGAGCAAAAAAAAAAAAAAATAAATAAATAAACGTACCAGCAGATTGTTGTTAGGTTACCGACACATAATCACCAGATATAAAAAAATAAATAGTTTGAATGATTATTAAATATTGGTTTTGAATTTATGATTTGTTTATTGCTGATTAAAATATAATAATTAGCTTAGACTGAAATCTATTTTATCTATTCTTAATGCTGTTGAAGAATATAAAATTTTTATGCCTTAGTAATATATATTATTGGATGTTAATGCATATTGTAGAGTATTTTATTTCTATAAATTGGTAATGGCATGCGAATGTAAAGCATGGAATTGGTAAAAATGTAATGCGATTTAATTTTATTTAAATTTAAATATAATTTTCAATTTACGTTTGATTATATTATATTTGATATATGTTATGCTTATTATTATATTTGTTTATGTTTACTTATCGAATATCTTTTTACGTCCAAATTAAGATTGAATTTAACGTCTGAATTTTATGTTATTTAACGACTAGAAAGTCACAACATTTTTTAAATGCGTAAAACTACAATTATCATTTGATTAAAAAATATCATGATGTAAATTAAATTCTGAAATTATATTGATATGATATTATTATTGGACCTTTGCATTAGGAAGTCCATTAAAATGTCATTAGTGCAATATATATATATTAACTACCAATTTTCAATAATAGTTCTCAAAGTTTGAAAATTAAATTAGAATAATTTATTTTTATATATTATTTTTGTTTATTATTTTTTATTATTTATTATTATATTATTTTTATAGATTAAATTATTTTTAACTGTTTTGCAATAAAATAGATATTTTTATAGGTGATTTTATTATAATTTATTGAAATGGCCTTAATGTATGATTCAATGTGGGCAATGCAATACAATATAGAGTAGATTTTGTTGCAAAAGTCATCAAAAGTCATTTATTAGTCATTTTGCTTTACAATAAATACAATAAATAATTAACTAAAGATATTTGTAGAAATATATTGATTTATGAATCACTAAATGGTAATTGAAATTTACGATGTAATTAATAAAAGTAACCATTATTTATAAAAATTTTTTTAATTTACATTTTAAGATGTTATTATGTACAATTAATTGGCAGACTATATTGTGATGTATTATATATTCATTTATTTGTCATCTATATAAGTGGAGCTGAAAAGACAATTTTTATTTCATTGATCCGTTAATAAAATCATATTGAATAATGAAACATTAACTATTTATTTGGAGAATTTAAAGATTTGTAGATGAAAAAATGACAAGAAAAATAAATATTACCTAATGGATTTTTGTTTTCTAGCATGAATTTATTTCAAAATTATTCGTAGCAATTCCCATGTTGATACTTAATGTAACCTTTTCGATGATGAAATCGTTTATTCAAGAGACGTTGAAAGCAATAGCGAGGAAAACCATTATTTACAAACAAATGCAAATTTCCAGATGACACAAAACGTGATTTATTTACTTATATAATTATATTGTACACTTTAAGCAATATATAATAAAAAAACAAATTTAGAATTTTTTATGAATACAATTATTAAGAGGCTGGGGTGCTTTTGAAAACGCGTCATAAAATAATTATAATAAATATTAAATAATTATATTGTGTTCGCGGCAAAGCTTGCAAAAGTTCTTGTAAGGTTTTTTTATTAACGTTGTGATGCATCTTAAAAAATTTCATGAGTCACGTGGCATGCAAATTTCGCTATAAAGGACTTCATTTACTACATTTCCTAAACCATTTCTTTTTCTCTTATTGACGTTAAATATCTAACTATACTTTATTCGATAAATCTTAAATTTTAAAACGTATAACTTTTTAAAGTTAATAATTTTTAATCATCTAAATTATAATGAATTCTTTAATAATTCAAAACGTATCATTTGGTAGGCTCAATCAATTTTTTATTGTATTCCCCGAAGGAGGATTAGAATAAAATGTTCAACATAAAAAAAAAAAAACGATTCTACGAGAATAAAGCTTTCACAAGGACTTTCAACATTTCTATTTGAACTTGAATGACTTAAAGTTGTTATGCATTTATTTTTCATTAAAAAAAATTTTTTGTTCTGCAATTACACATTGAAATATATCTATTTTCTGGAATCTATATTTCTGGGTATTTTTAAAAACATAATACGCACAATCGTACCAAGTACATGTTTATTAATTAGAGACATTTCCCTTTAAAACAATTTGCTACCAAAATAAAAATAGGATACATTCATTGCTTTCTCACCATATTCTGTTATGCACTGTATTTTATACTTTTACCAACACAATTTTTTTGTGCATCTGCTCACATTTATAAAAAAAATAGTCATCGATGTCACAGTTACGTAAATTCTCTGGCGAATGTAAAGAGTAGCGGGAATAAATAATCGAGTAAAAGTAAAATTTGAGGCTGGAATTTTACTTAACTGCTATCTCATATACATGCAAAGACTGGCCACTCCTAAGTAATTATCCATATATTACGTTCAATTAGTGCATCGTGGTATTGTGCACATTGATAAGAATCTGAGTCAATCGATTACTGTCTGCGCGTTAAAACAAAATTTGATTGAAATATAATCTCGATTGATCTATTAGGAAAAAATTTTAAAAAATCATTTGAATATAGACATTTCAAATAAAAGAAAAAATATAAAGGATATAATATATTATAATCCTACTGATTAAATAAGTAAAAGTTTTAAAGTTTGACAATTTCGAGCATAATATCTGATAGAACGATTAAATAAGTTTGAAATTTAGATTTTCTTAAGGTACATCCAATTAAGTGAATAAATGATTTGTGTAAGAATAGATTTTTCTTACGAAAGGAATGTTTTGTTTAATTTTTGAAAAAAAAATTACAATTTATCAATATTAATAAATTTTTATTGATAAACAAAAATTTCTTTTAAGACGTAAAATAATCACGATACTGAATCGATATTAAGTAAAAGGATTAAAGTTAAGCAATTTTTTGTTTTGACTACCAATATTATGCGTATTTTAAAATCTTTTCACGCGTCTACTTGTACATAATAATTTTATTGCCCTTGATTTTATTGTAATGATAATGCATAATAAGTGAATCTAAATTATTTCAAATTTTAATTTTATAATCTTATTGATTTATTACGTGGATCTGTATTCTTCTCTAATAACCAACTAGCTATACAATAATAAAGTATTAGCGATTAAAGATAATTATAGTCTTACTATTGGTATTTCTAGCTTAATAATCGCAAAGAAATCAAAATTGATTGAGACTAGTATTTGTACTCATTTTTAAATTAATAGAAATCATAATGGCTTTTAATTTAATAAAAAAAAAAAAAAAAAATTAACTTTAAATTTAATCATAATTAAATTCTAATTTTAATTTCTACAATGTGTGTAATAGACTTTAAAGTAGATTCTATACTTAAGTATAATAATAATAATAATAAATGATCATTACGATTATCATTGTTTTATTATTTATACATGAACAATCCTTCTAGGATCTTACTAATTCATCTAGTTGATTCTGTTTACTCTTACTCTCTCTTACTTTTGTATGCGTATAAGAGATAGTGCGCTCGTGTGCGCGTGGGTGTGTTTATACTAAGTGCGTATGCGCACGCGCTCGCGCAAGCTTTCGTGCGATGCGTGTTTGTTTGCATGTGTATGCAGGTGTGTGTGTGTGTATATATATATACATATATATATATACATACATATATATACACATTAATATATATATATATCTTCGTTTTTAACTCGATTTCTGAATCTATCAACAGTATTTTATAATATATTGCAGTACGACGTTAACGCTTGACGCCCGCAGGTTCATAAAGAATCGGCGTTGTGTAATTGTACATAATGATAAAAATCAACCGAAAATACAAATGTCAACAACAATTATAATGTGGATATTTAACATCGACGCAATTTATTTATATTACGTGCGTTATTTCGTTAATTTTTATATTCTTATCGATGCTTTTCTTTTTGTTTTCGTAGGAAGGCTGGTTCGAATGACTTAAAAATGAACATAAGAATGTTAATTGCACAATTTCATTTTGTAATTAATAAATAAACTAGATCTTTTGTATTTAATTTGTTAATTAACTTATATATCGGTAAATATGAAATTGCAAAAGATTTACTGCAGTCTTGAAGTTTGATTACGTACGCGAATTCATTGTAATAATGAACGCAGGAAAGCTGATAAACACGTTGTCTTGTGGTAACACAATAACAGATTTTTCCAATCATCGAACCGCTGTTTCTTTTATTATACTTTTAACTCGTCATATCGTAATAAGCTAATAATTAAGCTTATTTCAGGAGCATTGGAAATTCTCCGCAGCCTCCCTCAAAATACTCGTCAAAATTTTATAAACGTCACGTTATTTTATTTTTACGTAATATAGCACTACTGCATAAAACACTCATCGACGAAACACTGGCCCTATACGAAATGACTATTTCAACTCTCAAGCTGCATACAAACGAAATCAAATAGCTCTAACAATGACGTACGAACATTTGTCATTGCACATCTAAGTCAACGCAGTGAATAAAAATTAATGCAAATTAGAATATTTGCTGGATTATTTTGCGTTTTTCTGTTGTTGTTGTTGTTGTTGTTTTTTGTTCGGATAAAAGTATAAACAGAATAAAATACGGAAGAGATTTTTGTAATTCTTTCATTTTTCATTTAAATATTCATTTTTGTCATTTCAAATTTTATAGATAGTGAATTTTAGATAAATTTATCATAATAAAGGAGTTACTTTTTTAAAATGCCGAGCTACATTTTAATTTTCTGACTAGTAGATAATGGTGCATTATTTAAATATATGATTAATTTATTTACGCCTGAATTCGGTAAATATTGAGTATTTCGGAGGTAATTGATAAAGTAATTAGTAAGGAAACAATTTAATTTAAGTAATTTAAATTATGCAACGATAATATATTGTATTATAGAAAAAAAACCATATTATCGCTTATATATGCTCGGCTTAACTATGGATTATCTTTATATAAACTATATTTTGTAATTATGACTTTAGTTGACTACTAACAAGTATTCCTAAGAAATTGCATTAAGAACTGACATTTGTAAAAATTCGACGCAAGTAATTAAAAATAAATTTCTTCTAATTAACAAATAAGCTTTTCCTAACACAAATAATCACTTTTTATACGTATATATGTTTTTTTTTCTTTCAATGAATATGCAAGTTTTTTTTATAATTACAGATTCATTACTATGATATGAATCTTGGACAGCATAACAATGATTGCCAATCTACGCTTAAATATAATATGAGTAAAAAGATTTGCGTACAGCTATATTTGTCGTAATGAAACTAGATCCTTACAAATATGCAAAATATTTTTAAACGTTTGTAATTTACAAAGGTTCTAATTTGCAATAATTTTTGTTCTTGAATGTTTGTGATAGTCAATATATTTGATAAACAACAATCAAAGTGTTGTACGTCTCTTAGGATCAAATCGCGCTTAAGTTTTCTTTTTTATCTTTTATTGTTTAGGCGGATGTTCGGCGACATTAACATATCACATGTCGCTTTTCTGCAACACGCTTTGAGTATTTTTTTCCATTACTTGTAACGTGCCCCATTTAGTAACTTTTTCTCATTTCTCCTTTCTCGTCTTACTGATAACTAAAGAAATGTACCGCTTAAAAACGCATGTACATACAATTGTCTTAACATAAATAAAATCGTGAATTTATGCGCAAAAATTGTGTATCATACATAAGCGAGGCGCGTACACTTTTTTTTTTTTTAATAATTATTCTCATGCCTGTCGAATCGCCGAATTAGTTTATCGCAGAGGCATAGGCAGGGTGAGAAACATATTTTATTTTATTTCGTATCTGTCTCTTTTCCTTCTCTATATTTATTTTTTACATTTTACACTCGTGAGATCCCACATTTCATTTTATACACCTTTTGTATAATTGTTTCTATATGTATATATTCGCGATAATAACACAGCCATACGTAAATCAGGCTTCGAAACATAACTTATATTTCATAGTCCAGTAAATGCTTCAAACGTTTAAATCCGTTTTATTATTTATTGCTCACTAAGTAACTTTAATGATCAAATATTTCTAATCTTAATTTTTAAAATCTTTTCATCTTTCAATGCGTCACTTTATCAATACACTTCTTCTATATTAAAATATTTCGTTAATATTCTTATCATTCTTCATTATCAATGAAATGTATATGATTATCTTATAAATGATTGATTGCTTACTTGATTTAAATTCAATTAAAATTAGTGCGTGGGCTTTCATAATTGAATTGTATATATTAAAAACAATGGTAAAACGCTAATTGTTATTAGCATTCCAAATGTTTTTTATAATACTATAAAAACGTATGAGAATTCAAAAGTTTTCTCTGAATTCCATTATCTAAGCTATTGATTAAAAAGCAATTTACATTAGTTAATTTCTATGATTCGAATGGCGATATCGTATTTTAAAATCGCAATCTTACGAATTGTTAACGAACGAACATAACAATGTAGATATCGCTTACACGTGTATTTTACAATAATTATAAGCAAGTACTGGACTCGAATGCTCTGCCATTGTTTCAAATTTCTTTCATATTCACCTGTCAGGTCATTTTGTAGCTTCTGTTATCCAGTGAAACGAAAGAAAATTTGCGAATTTGTTTGTGCTAATTTATGAAATGTTGCATTGAACGTATCTTTAGTCTTGGCGATACTCTAATTAATTTAGCAAATCGGATTGTACAAAATTTTGTACGTTGCCAAAAATTAAACAGATATTGAATTTTATTTTGTATTTCGTTTTTGTAACACTACTGATATTTCGTTTTTTCTTTGTTTTTTTTTATTACTTGTAAAGCTTTTAGCGAAGCTTAAGAAGAAAAAATTGTGCTAAACTTAAATTATATAATTCACTCTGGAGTTTACCGATTATTTGCAATATACTAAATGTTAAATTATACTGTTAATTGATATTTATAATTATATGCTTTTCAATTACGTTAATGCGGATAAAATATTAGACTTAGCCTTTGTCCAATAAACAGATTTGGTCAAATTTTTTCATATTATGAACATTATAAAAAATTTTTGTACGATCTCTATAGTATATTATATAATATATTATAGAAATTCTACTAAGGAATGGGTCTTCTTTATCTTTTTTTTTTTTTCATAGTGACAGATTTCGTATTGAATGTTAATTAACGGTTTACAATCGTTGAATTAAAAAACTATTGTCCCGATTAAAATTTAAAACTATTTATAATTTTGCTCGTATCATTCGCACGATTAAAAATGTATTTCATGTTTTAAAATCGTTAAATATATATATATGACAATTTCGTCTCGTAACATTTGATAATGACTTTTTTTTTATTACAAAAAATAAATGTATACTATATTTATACAATAATTGTGGCTATTTTTTTTTTTTTTCATAATTTTGGTTTGTTGCAATTCTTCTAATTATATTCGGAAGCCTGACTGAAATGTACATATTAGATCACGTTGATTATTACGTAAACTCCATAATTTCTTTCACCATCGCAGTATAATAAAGCCTTAATAACTACGGTAAAGTTATCAATAACACAGTCGATCTGTTATAACATATATCTTACAAAGGACATAATCTAAGTGAATATATTCCTTTTTATATCTAGTTGCACGTCTTATAAATATTGCAAACTAGAATTGGTATGCACTTTGGGATATGCTACGGTGAATCTCTACAGGGGAGATTTTTTTATTGTTATGTTTTTTTTTTCCTCTTTTTTTAGACATTTGTTTTTCTCACTGCATTTATATATACTATTTTTTACTTTGTCATTTTATCCCTTATGTGTATCATTATCTGTCAGGATTGCTTTCGTACCATATAGACTCTATATATATATATATATATATATATATATTAATAATCTTTAGTTTAATTTTGATATTTTTATAATACACATTTCGTATGGAACGTTGTTTATATTTCACTCACATTGTTTTTTTTTTCTGGAAGTATAGTTAATGCCGAGACTTGTAGGAGGACGAAGCTTATAAATTATAGAATTTTCCTCTTTTATAGTCGGGCCTGAATTTTTAATAAAATAATATCGTCTCTATGAGTATTCGTCATATCATCTAAAACCAAAATTGAAATAAAAACGTCTAAAATCGTCTAACAAATAAAGAGAGCTATTATTCTATCCAATATATAAATAACATTTCCTAATATTTGCAAGTGCTATATTAATCTCGGATAGAAAATCATAGGAAACAACGTTAAAAGAAAAGAAACCTAAGCAAATGTCAGCACATATGATAATAATTCCTACAAATAGAATCCGAATTATTTAGAAAATTATCTGTACAGATGAATAAAAAAATATATATGCATATATTGTAACGGTAATGAAATTATTAAATAAAGCTATGATAACTTAGCGACGTACGTAAATACATTAGAAACTATTATTTACAGCGTTTTTAATTTTAATTTTAAATCGAACATTTTTACCGTATCTAAAAGCTCGCCATTTTAAAAACGACTTACATTTAAGTAATAAAACACGCCAACCTTATTGTGTTATAAAAAAACTTAGAGTGAGCGAAGTGAATATTATAAGAAATGTTCGGTAATCATAATCATTTTTTTTTGCGTAGAAAAGGATTTCCTTCGTATCAGAAAAAATATTGTGTATAAAAAGTAAAAAAATAGTGAGAAACGTTTTAACGTGTGAGATGTAAATATGGACAATGATATAAACACGTACGGCATCATTATGGAAATTAATAAAAAGTTTAAAAAACCGACTTACATCCTCGAGCACCCTCATTTCTCAAATCGACTCGAAATTCGTCAGCGGCTCGATACTCCTTAAATGCTTTAGCGGCTACTTTTATAAATAAACAATCGCTTGCGCTTTGAATATCGTTACACATTCAATTGGGAAAAGTATTCGACATTGTATAAAAAGAAAGGGAAGTAGCGTATAAATCGAAGATCCTTATAATGATAAGTAACACAGACTGTCGTTTCTTACAAGAAGAGCGTTAAAAAATCCGCTTCCCTAAGCTTAAGCATCGACCGTTAGAAAAGCCTGCGCAGGCCAAGGAAGGTAGCCTGGAGGAGTGGCGCGCGTTGGAGGAGCGAAGATTCAATTCGCCAGTAAAGGAACATAACTAAAGGTAACTAAGGTGTAAGAAAGTGCGAGGACGCGCCCGTGGCTCGGTCCTTCCTTCGGAGTGAGGTATTGCCGGCACTTCTTCTCGGCTCTCGGGGCCGCCATCGGCTCGCTATGAGATCGGCCTGTAGTCTTGGGGAAGACAGCTGGCCGCGAGACCAGGAACCGACCTGGCGTTCCCTTGTCGCTGCTGTTGCTGGTGGTGCTGGTGCGCGTGTCGCTTGTCAATCTGGATGCTGAGCTTCTTGGAGGGCCGGTGCGGTCTGAGGGAGCTCAGCAGTATCGATTGGCTGGAGCTCTCGCCCTGCGGCTGGGCCTCGTGCGTGTCCTTGAAGCGGGGCTTTAGCTGGAGGCTACGGAGTTCCTCGAATGCCCGCTTGTTCTTGTTCTCCTGCGCCGTCTCATCGCGCACTCGCTTCTCCTCTGAAAGCAGAGTTGGACAGAATTAGGCCTCCCTCCTCAACTCCCCCCTATCACCTGCTTCCTTTTCCCCAACCCATTGTTAATACGTAATCCGTCGTTCTAGGATTCTTTACAATGTAACACTTTTTATATTGCGAGGGACTGGGCTGCTTTATCGGTTAGTGTGGATAAAATAATCGCCTTTTTTGCTGGTTTGTGTGGCGCAATATTGTATGCTAAATATTGTCGATAGTAAGTCTTTTACTGTTTAATTCATAAGCATTGCTTACCCCAGCAGAGTTTAATCGATGCCTTACTTAGTTGATGATCTTGCGAACTAAATGTACGAATAAGTATTATTATTGTCAACTGTGCTACCTAAGTGTCGCGCTTAAACGAATTTTCATTCAATTATTAGGTGTTTCGGTATCGGTAATTGTATTTTTAAAAATTATAAAGTTAAAATAGACCCTTCCCTTTATCTGCATTTAAGTGCACCTACCTACATATTAAAATATTTATCTATACAGATGAAATTCACAATGTAAATATTACCTTAATTTTCATTAGCTTCTTTTCATTTTCCAATTCATTTACATCAATAACAAAATTTTTTAAGAGAGTATATAAAAAGTAACGATAAGATATAAAATACCGTGCGATGAAATTAAAATAATTGTCGGCAAATCTCAAAACCTAAAATAATGACAAATTACTGACAAATATAGGTATGGATGTTATTAGTGACATTTGCATCCAATACTCGAAATACTATCCACACTAGCACAACTAGATATTCATTTATTTTATCAACAATTTACAAATTCATAATAAATATACTAACATAACGCTAATTAATAACTCATTATGATATCGCTAAAGAATTAAAAATATATTTTATAAAATTAGAAACATACTTTTTTATTATTCTTAACTGTAATAAAAGATTTTCAATATATCTGTTACAATATATTTGATGCCATCTTTAACTTGCTAGTAAATAATAATGAGTTGCTTATTTCTCAGGAAATGAAGGTGAACTTAGCTCATCATATGATATAATATTTAAATCATGATCTATAGTCTTATTAATAATATCTCGATATTTTTAATTAATTTACCAAAATATAAAAATTAATAATAATTACTATTTATTTATGGAACTTTTATTAATTTCTGATTTGTAAATAAATATCGCAAAGAATAAATAAAGATATTTTCATTATAATTTATTTTCATTATGACCATATTTTTCTAATTTATATTTTTTATTCAATTTATTTATAATAATAGGTTATAAAATATTGTTTTTATTAATGAATATTAAATTTCAGTGTTATTTTCAATAATTAATGATGCTAAATAATATAAAGATTGTAAAAGTACTTAAATTAAGGCTTATATTAAAAATTACTATATTAATACTTATATTTAATAATAATACTTATATTAAAAAATGTATATATGCGCAATTACAATTAATAAAAATAGTTGCGTAAACGGATGTAGTCGATAAAATCATTTTAATTCGATAAAAAATGGTTACACAATTAGACATAAATATTTAATTTGTCTTTTTAAATGGAGCATTTTTAAATTAATCAAGATCTTAATCACGTAAAATTAAAAATTTAAATTTTGTAAATTATTATAGATTTTTGAAAAAGTATTTTAGGCATTTAAATAAGATGAAATTATTAAAAATTTGCAGCTTTCAAGTTTGATACGAATAATATGTATTTTAGTACGCAATTTAACAAAACAAGCTTATAAATTTACTCAAATCATTTAATAAATTTAATAACGTGTAATATTTCTAGCTCTTAAACTACTGAAGAAACTATAAATTAAATCTAATATTATAATAGAATAACAAGCAGAACTAATAAATTATATATAAAATGCAAAGGACATGTTATTAAAAAGAGAATTAAAAAGTTACGTTTTTCTAAATAACATACGTAAGAGATGTTAATTATTTTTTAATTTTACAATTTGATTAAGTATTTCGTAGAATACAATACCCTTATGATATAAAAAATATGTTTGAGGTGCTTTGCACGATACTCGACGGGACGTAAATATAATTATGTTCAAACATTGTAATATAATTATATAGTTTACTGAAAACATATTTTACTGTGAAATTGCTACTTTAACAATAATATTATATATCAAATCATAATAATAATATATTATGTGAAATTGGTACTTTTACAATAATATCATATATCAAATCATAATAATAATATAATACAATGGTAATAAAATAGTTGAAAAGATTTTATAATATAAATTAGAAACAAAAAATAGATAAATTCAAATTTATTTAATGTTTAACATATATTTTTGCTTAAAATATGTGAAAATCTTAGATTGTATTTGATGAAGAGTGGAATAATAATTTGTAATAATTTATAAAATAAAATAAAAGAAAATTTTTCAGTATAAAAATAACACTGATATATTTAGTTACAAAAAGGACGAATAGACACAATTAATTCCAATTTTTTTAAATTTCAACACCTATATAATTAATTAAAATTACGTCAGTAAACATGTAATTAATCAATAAATAAATTATTAGTTACATTTGTTATTATTTCAACAATATTTTAAAATATTTTAGATAATTTAAATATATAAAAGCACAAAAAATATTTGTAATTTTGAGAGAATCTACAATCAACTATTGACTACTAAATATATAAAGTACATCAAATTTATATATAAGTGTTTTGTAATTTGCATGTTGTTTTCAATAATTTTCATAATTTTATAATACTTATGAAATTAAATTTTTAGTGTATTTTAGTAAATATTTTTGTAAAAATTATCAAGGTGGTAGAAATTTTACATCCAATTTAATAATCATTCTATGAATATTTTCAAGGTCATCGAATCAATATTGATCAAGGAAGATATGTCAGTTTTCCTTTATAAACATAATAATTTAAGAATAAGAAAGTGCGCTATGCATGACTTTGGACAAATTTTTGAAGTATTAATATATTTAATAATAATATAAGTAATAAATTTATATAAGTTTAGCACTGATTCTTACTTAATATAATCTATAAATGGAAAAATAGCAGGTGTGATTTATAAATATCGTGCATTATTAACGTTTTAAGCTTCTACAGTTTTTAAGCACTATGATTTTAATGATAATTATTTGCAAATAATTATAATATATTTCTTACACTATAACTAACTAAGAGTTTGTTTTTACTTCCTCGATCTTAAAAAACAAAAAGAAATTATAAGAATAACAATCTCCTTTATATAATTTTTAACAATAAACTTTTTCTACCACATTGCTAATAAATCATAATTTATGAGTATAACAATTATATCTTAGTTTTCAGTTAATATTAGTTCATAATTAATTTATTAGTTATACTTTTTGTTATGTAATTAATTGAATTGAGAATTTAAATAAATACGAGCAAATTGATTAAGAAATTAATTTTTTTCAATTTATATTCGAAGTTATTTACAAATAAATCGTAAATGCATATAAAAATACAGTAATTCAGAATCAACAAACGTAAAAATAGTTATTTTTAAATATGCAACTTTGCAATTAATTATTAATTGTATTACAATAATTTTGGAAGCACTGTCTCATAAATTATATATTAAAGGGTTTCATAAGACTACTTTGCGAAACCGTACAAGTGATATATTCACTTTTATATATTTTATTACCATATAATAGCATTTAGCAGCATTAAGTTTTAATAACATTATGATATGGATATAAAAATAATACCAACAATGCAACAAGATAAATACTTTCGTCAATTTCATATGTAATATGATTCATATGCAGGTGAAAAGTATTTTGTTCAATATAAATATTTGACTAGCAGCTGGTATATTTTCAAGATAAATTGTATTTTAGAGTCACAATTCACAATGTTTTTATAAAATTCAATTAAATACGTCCAAAGTACTACTTCCACATTACTTTCATTCAAATAATTAAAAAAGAAATCATTAGCTTCGCAAATAGTTTAATGCTCGCTTATCTACAAGCCATTTATAAGCATTTTAATTCTAAAACGGAATACTCAAATATGTTAAGAAAGTAAGATATGCACTTCGATGAGGAAAATCGTTGCTATTATGTAGATAATAGACACACTGGTGTGATGACTAGAAAGAGAAGGAGGTGCACTCGTGAATAATCTAGGGTAAATGAAATATATCACAAATTTAGGGCATGAAACAACTGACTAGAATGGAGGAAATGATGAGAGCTCTAAACGACTATTCTCAATTGCTGGAGCATTGCATTTGCTTTGGTGCTTGGTTCGTTATGGTTTTGCGTGAGGGCGCGTACCGTAAACATTGGAAAATGCGTTGCCCATAAGTGCGAGGCCAGCCTCGTTGTCGCACATAGCTGTGGTGCTGAGTATATTGTCGCAGCCAATGAGCTTCTCGGTGTCCGAGTCGCCACCGGCATTATAATAATAGTTATTGCTGCTTTCGGACTTCTTTAATATAGATTTCGATATGCGATGCCTTTCTATGAACGGCGTCGCCTCGCTGTCTATCGAATCGGCTGACAGTGACAGTTTACTTGTGGCACTCTTTCCTGAAAAACGGTCAGCAGGCAGACATAGGATATCAGTCTCACGTTTCCTTTATCGATCTTCCCCCTCACCCGCACAGCTTGCTTCACCATATTTATCCACCAAGGGATCCCATTCTTTTTCCCGCTAGTGGTTTCTTTCTTCTACTTATATTCGACGCTTACATTCGAAATGATATCGAGTTCATGAATTGCTTATGGTGATATCTCAGTCTTCGGCATTGCTTTACAAGTCTAAAAATCTCACTGGATTCCGTCATACATCCACGGAGGACCTTATATCTAAAGATAGTGCACATTATTGATTTTTCACCAAACAACTTATAGACACAATATGGTTTAAATTGTTATAAATTGTTCAAATTGTATGGCCTAAAACAGAATTAGTTTTTCAAAAATTCTACTATTGCGGAACAATAATTCTATTTTACTGTATGTATGCATATTTTGTTTTTTTTAATTAATTGGAAACTTCAGGTAATGCATTTATCATAATAATGTAATAATCAATTTATAATCTTTATAATAAATATAAGCAAATATTGTTCTTAAAATCGTTATCATGGCTTTATTAAAATTCGATTTTTTATTCCGTAAAGCTCATTTGGCACTTCTAATATATTAATTAATGATTAGAATTATATTTTAGTATTATTTAATTTATTAAAATAATATTTAATTTATTCATTTATTTTCTTATCTTATGTGTAACAATAGTATTCTGGGTAATTTTGCATTCATAGTAATTTAAAGTTACTTTTTAGAGTATTGCAATACTTAATGTGTGTACTTTTGTGAATCTCTCTCCCTCTCTCTCTCTCTCTCTCTCTCTCTTTTATACATATTGTTAGTAAAAACAGTAAGAGACATCCCCAGAAGCAAAACATTTTAATGCTTTCAATCATAGAAAATTAGAAATTTAGCAAATTAGCAAATTAGAAAATCATAGCAAATAAAAAATTCAAATTTCATATTAAATCAATATTAAATTGAAGCAAAAAATTAAATCAAAGCAGTACAGATAAATTGTGTGATTTAAAAATGTTTTTGAATTCGTAACAGCATGTAATCAACTAAACATAAAAGAAAGTTACAACTATTTCTGCTCTTTTACCATTACCCTTTCTGACAATTTTTCTTCCTTTCTTGAAAATAATTGCATTTTTCTGAAAAACTATATTCTTAAATATACTTGACAGGTTATTTTTTAAAAATAAACTCTAATTTATTAGTGGGCATAAGACAAATAAATCTTTAGGAAGTATAGGCATATAGAATACTGTTATTCAACAATGATTTAATGATTTGATTTGTTCTTATGGAATTTAATTTTTCCTTCTATTATGCAATTATTTAATATATCAAAAAAGATTAAAAGGAAAACGTTAAAAGGAAAAGAAAAGTTCTTTTGACAAGTTTTAAATGTAGTGATAATCGAGCAACAAACGAATAAACGGACACCAAGTCAAGCTGCCTTAAAAATTTCGTATCCGTATTTGAATGATGCAATTTATCATTTTATTATTATTAGTGCCAAAAATGGAGCAGATGACGGTGATGACTCAAATTGAAAATATGTAACAATTCGTATATCTTGTGACGCTTAAAGCTGTTGTTGCCGAAGCACGCAGTCATATGCGCTTCAATTGCCTGAATTCCATTTCAGTTTCATTCCGTCAAAATATGATTATTTCTTTATTGTATTGCTATATTATGTAATATTATAGAATAATCTGTTGACAAAATGACGAAGGTAGATTGCCCACCTAAGTTTGTTAAATTGAGTACAAGATTATTATCGAGAAGTGCAAAAGAAAATACAAACTCTCGTTAAAGTGGGAGAAGGATGTATATGTGAGAACAATTAATAGTAAAACAGGCATAATTTATAGAATAGGAAGTGTTGATTCGTAGAAAAATGAACTCGATAATAGATTTTCTCTGCTTAAAACGCAGAACTTTATTGCTATCATCCTTTATCGATCAAACCACTTTTATATATTGCCAAGTGCTTTGTACTATAATTCGCGCTTATCGTATATAAATAAAGTCATTCTCATTACCGAGCGCACACCCACACGAATATAAATATCACTTTTTATTTTCGTGTCCTATATCTCGGTCATTTTGATAATTACCAATATAATGTCCTCAGTTGCGTATAAACATAAATTCATAGATTCATATGCTAAACGTTTATTAAAGCATTTAATCTCGCATGGCGATCATCTACAATCATCAATCATCATCGATATGTTCACTCGCGCTCAATCGTATGTCAACATGCCTGCGAGCGCGAGAGCAGGACACTCGTACAGTTGCCACCTTTATTTACAACAAAGTGGTCGCGCCTCGCTAACAACTGCCACGACAATTATTTAAAGTCTTAATGGAAATCAAAATGGAAGAAGGCAGCGCGTTTGCGGCTTACTTGGCAATGCTGCTTTCAATTACCGGTGTTGTGCTTGGAACTTGCAATCGTCCCGAAGAGGTGGTGGTTTATAATGCGCGTCGCCGAGGCAAAACTATTGACCGGGGCGAACTGCGAGGTGTGCCCACCCCGAGGCCCGTGCCCCGCCGCTCCACCGCTCCCAACGCCAATCCCGACAATGTTACTGTACTGGTGCTGGTTGGTGCTGCTGCTGCTGCTGTTGCTGTTGCTGTTGTTGTTGTTGTTGTTGTTTTCTCGGCTACTCGCAAAGTCCTCGCGGATCGTCGACGAGCCACTTGAGTCTGTTCCGCTGGTCGCTACTTGCACCACTGGCCGCTGCATGCTCTGAAAATTATTTAGTTGATTAACTATTCGCTCCTACTCGCTGCTCCGTGGCTATTAGTCATGTTGTTCGGTGCTTTCATTTCCGACAAATTTACTACTTTTATGCATTATACTTACGACTCTTAAAGTACGGTTAATGCCAAGTACAGGGCACATTTTTGGGGCCAAAAAAAAAAAACATAACAGCATGTATGTCGTACGCAGTTTAGTAATATATATATATATATATGTTACGAGTCTTATGATTTAATAGTATTTGTTAAAGATCGCATGTGCGATGACAGGTTGGTGCGAGTATTAAATGGCACATGTAATAACATAGAGATGATTAACGGCTCAAGCTTTCAAATATCGAGCAAAAATAAAAACTACGCCAGGAGTTTATATTTCAATTTTACTCAAACTTAAGCCTCAGAATAAATATTGGTTGTTACACATTCCGAAACAAAAATTTTTTTTTTTTTTTTCATCGATATTCAGTAGACTATTACAAAGAGCATGCTGGAAAGGCTCCAATTTATGTTTTCACTTTGTAAATGTATACCTCAATTATTTTTAGAAATATGAAAATATGACTTGGTTTGAATTCGTATATTTTCATCGCTATAATACGACAAGCATATATTAACGTTAATATTCGCTGAGAGTGAAATCCCGACAATTTTCAGAACGTTGATATTATTACGAGATAGTTGAATTTTAAATTATAAGTGGCGTTATTCCTTCAACAAAGTAATTGAAAATTAATCGATACTGTAACAATCTTACTCCACATGCTTGCTCAGTTTTAATGAAAATTGCACCGTGACAGTGTATGGTATTAAAACAGCATTAATAATTTGTTATCAAATTGCTTTATATATATCTAAGTTCAAATTTTCTAATCAATTTGAAATGCTCTAAGAATAATATAAATCCCTTGGCCATTCAATTTAAACGTTAATTTGATTATATTAACATAATTTTGTTTTCTTCCAGTTAAGATGTTACGAAATATTTTCCACTCGATAATTGATATCCTAGTAAACTTCAACTATCGATTCATTTATCTCTCATTCGAAAAACAATTAAATCTTAATAATAGGCAAGCTAAATTAATTTATAAACTACTTTCCAAAATTAAAGTAGTAAGCTGCTCGGTGAAAATTTTCAAATTAATAGATTATCCCGGCTTGCTAGCAACGTAGTCATAGATTTATCTTCATTCCTTCTGTCCATTTATTTAAGCAGATTTAAGTCTTCCATATAGAATATTAATGTGAAGTTTTACCACTACCATCATACTTCCTCTCACCTTTTTGCTCTCAATCATACGCTATACCAGACGGTTATTTTTTTGAATTTTCACTTTTGTACTTTATAAATGAATTGAGCTTGAATTTCATTTAACTTTTAAAATTATGACTAAACACTCGCAAAAAAAGTGACCGAATAAATTTTATGTCAACTAGCTTTTTCAAATTACATAACTTTATTCTATTTTTAAGCCTCATTACTCAAATTACATTTGACTCGAATAAATGCCAAATAAATCCCTAACAATATACGCATATATTTTGAATCAAATTCATAAATTCTCTGATTATTATTACTACTATCATTATAATAATAATTATAATAATAATTATTATTTTTATTAATAGTGGTCCGTTGTTCTATCGTACAATAACAAACTCTTCTTACGTGATTTCAAATTTTTAAATAGTTATCAATAGGCATTAAAATTATTTTCAATATAAAATAATGTCGTGCCTAAATCTTTCATTCGACCATGATACTTTAACCGTGCCCTCCATTAATTCTACTTGATTAATTCTAATTGCCATTCATATAAAAATGTTTTTATAACCTGCTAGTTAAATGGAAAAGTAATTTAATTAGAAATTAATTTTACAAAAATATTATCTCAATTTAATGCTAATGATGCTTCGACAAATTAAAACTGTTCACCCCACTTTTAACCCAAGTATTGTAAAATAAATTTAAAAATTCACATTAATAACAAAACATTTGACAGAATAATTCATCGACAATTAGTCTTCGTGATTAATAGATGACTTGTGCGCTTGGAGCACAAAGTCAGCTCAATGAAGAAAGAAAGGACAGGACTGAATATACAATTTTAATTATTATGCTGCTTTGCGATTAATCTTAAGAGGATGCGATATGACATTATCAAACATGAGTATGTCCATTGAGTATAACCATCACATGCAATGCACAACTTATTCGCTGTGAGACTACCTTGTTTCTACACTATTCTTGTACAAAGTGCAAGTTCGAATTCACGGGGCCATCTCTTCTTCTTCTCCTTCTATCCCTTCTTTCGTCGTAATCCCGTCAGCTAATTACCTTCCAACCTTGCACTAGTGATTTTTGCACTTATTAGAAGCAAGTGATTTGCCTTCTCTTTGTTCTTTGGATTTTGTAAAGAGCCAATAATCGACTTTTGGAAGGTGCGACAAAGACCGTGGCAGGCCACTCAGCAAAGTGGCCTCCCCTTTTCTCCGCCCGATCTCTTCCCTCCTTCCTCAATATCTATCTGTCTCACCTGTTGAATTCGGGATTTCTTGTGTTTGGGTATGGCCTCGTTTGCACTCGTTTTACTGCCGGCTTTGATGGGCGCGTTAATTTCCTTGAGGGACTCGGCACTCGGCGAGATATTGAGAGACACGTGCGTTATCTCGCCCGAAGCCGATTTCTTCACGCAGGCGCTCGTGTGACTTTTCTCCGCATGACTCCCTTCCAGTGGATTAACGTACAAATTGTTGTCCGCCTCTTCCGTCAAGTCGCTCTGTAGGAAGAAACAGTCGGTTTAAGCTCTTATTGTGGATTTGATGGGCTCTGCTAGCCAGTTGTCGAGGCTCTTTCGTTCGCGTATTCATGAGGCTAAGCTAACCGATCTCGTGATTATTGTTTTTCGACGCTTGATGATTTTATTGAGTGGTCACCTATTGTAATACTACTTTCGTAATTATTTGCTCAATTAATATATTGATTTTGATCCATATGGCTGTTAATCTTCACGAAAACAACAAGTTTTTCACGTTACTAAAAGTTTTATTACGAGTTATTTTATGAATGATTACATTACGCGAATTATAAAATGATACACACGATTTATATCACTATAATTATTACCTTTAGACATTAACTTAATATAGCGGCTTGAATGAGATGTAAGTAAATGCCGATAGAGTGAGCTATTTTAAAAACAAATATCTCCATACTTTGTAAAAATTTCGTAGAAAATATGGATTATCGTGTAATAAAAGTGCATTGTAAAATATCTGCCACAATTTTATCAAAGGACTGTGCTAAAGAGATTTCTTATTGCATTATGTAAATAAAATAACATTGAAGTTTTGGAAAAAAATGGTAAAATTGTAACATCAGCAATAATAGGAGAACGAATCGCATGCTCGTAAAGACACAAAATCAAAATGTTATAAAACAATTTTTAATGCAAAGATTAATATGTTTAAGTTAGTTAAACAATGTTTAGTTAGTGAAATAAATTCACGGATCAGGTCAAATCAAATTATTTACAATTTTAGAAGCCATTGCATTATTCATAAAAAAAAAAAAACTTATAAATAACAATTATCCTTCTGTTTCATACACTTGATTAAGAAGACATAACGACAGAATATCCACTTGCCTACTGAGAACTGCAACTGTTTCACGTGTAACAGTATCGTTGAAAGATATGATATTTCAATAATCACGTTTTATAATTCAGAAGAAAATTTCACATTCGCTGCTAGTTGATTGTATTTATTGATAAATATTTGAAAAATTGAAGAGTCTAGTTACAAGAATTTCGCTCCCGTTAGGTCACAATTGATGTAAGAGTATACATTATGTATAATCTATGGCTTTTAAAATAAAATGTCAGCATTTCCATTCGCCACCTATACTCCGAAGCAATTGATCAATAATATTGTCGATTGTCCCGCATACAGCCAACGAAAAATATCTAAAACTAGAGCAGGAAAAATGGAGACCATCGCCGCTCACAATTTATAATTCAGCGTCATAAAGCGCAAATCGGAGAAATATCAATAGAAGCTAATTATTGGAATAAAATATCAATGTATACCTCGGAATAAAATGGATGGGTCTGGCAGCTGGCGTAGGTATCCGAGCTGTCAACACTGCCACGCTCGTTGTAATTCTTGCTGAGGAAGGCTGAGGAAGATTCGGCAGGCTGCGCTTGCTGCCCCGCCATTATTACGAGCGGCTGGTGCATCTGCAACTGCTGTTGTTGCTGTTGTTGCTGTTGCAGCAGGAGCTGCTGCTGCTGCTGGTGCTGCTGCTGCTGGCGTAACTGTTGCTGGTGTAGCTGCTGCAGCTGGAGCTGCTGGAGTTGCAGTTGCTGGATCTCGCTGAAGAGCGTGGTGTGATCGATGCTGTTGTTGCGTAGTGACTTCATTTCTTGGCAGACAGTGTTCTTGAAATCACTAGTGCCCAGCGGCATGATATCCTCGGCGTCTCTGTACTCTTTGTACTCCTGAAAGCATCATGCGTCAGTTTATAGAGTGCATAGTGTTCTGGAAGGAACGTTTGTTGCCTCGTAATGAGTGTACAAATTAAGAATGCGTCCGTCGAAACAGTTATGTCGAATAAATGAATAATTAAATCAACGCAGTTCTCGAATGCAAATATCCCTCCGCTCAAACTTTTCTCAACTTCCTCCTCTGATTTGTAATTTTATGGCATTTGAAATTGTAAAGCTATGCGAAGTTATATCTTTTTTTTCAATATATATATATATATGTATATAGAAAAAAAAGTTCAATATATTGTAATAATCACTGGCATTTTTAGCTTAGAGGCAAACATAATTGATTAGAATTGTACAAAGCTTACGCGTTGTTATATATGTTGGATGCAATTGCAGCATTTCCTAATATTTTTTGTTATTTATGTTATGTAATTTAGGCATTGTAATGAACTATGTAATAAAGTTATTCTTAAATGCTACTCCTTAAGCTGTATATTTGTATTCTAAGAATAATTTTGCTTACGGTATCGTCTACATGTGCATTTGTTTATGCTCCCTTTTCTTAATAATATATTTATCGTAAATAATCTTTCTTTTTGTATCGTATTGGAAGGAATAATTATTTACAAGAAAGTATATTCTGATTTTAAGCCGAAATAAATAATTTTAAAATTATAAGGGTATCAATAGTTTTTATGTTAAAAGTTCAAATACAAATAGTTTTGAATAGAATTACAAGGTTTTAATTAATTTTCTCGCTACACTACTTTTTTCACGTATTTAAATTTCGTTTGATATATATTCGATTTAAATATTTATCAAATATTATGACAAAAACTTGAATTATTAATAACATGTGCATTGTTTTATCCTCCAATAGTGTAATGTGATCTTAAATTATTATTGAAACAATGATACTTCTTCTTATAATTTAAAATAATATATTGACGTCTACACATTATTATCTTTAGCCTATAATATTTGAAAAATATGAATTACAAATTCTCAAATGTAATGATTAAGCAATCGATATTTTTTCCTACGATTTACACACATAAATCTAAATTGCAAAATTTACAGATCAATTCTTTATCTTAAAAAGTTAGACAACGTACTAAATAAATTATTAGATAAAATTTTAATAATATAAAAATCTGTTTTCAATCAATACCGCATATGTCGTGTTTATAAAATAACACATAATTGCAGCATTCTATATGACATCAGTAACATTCAAATAATATGTTATTTACAATACTATTCTATGAGAAAACATGCCTTGTGAATATATTCGTTGAAAAACTAAAAGAAAATATTAACGAATATGTAAAGTCATTGGTACAACTAAGCACTTACGTTTTTGTTGATTATTGTGTGAACGTTAAAAATAAATCGACAACTAGAAAAAACGAGAAAGAAATGATTGTCCAGTAGTGTAAATAAAAAGGTACAGTCATTCCAAAATAAAGTTTCAAAAGCGTCATTTGTCTTAATCGAAAAATATTAACTTTTTTAAACAAATAAAAGATATGAAGTAACATGTAAATACTGAAATAATTAAGACTAATTATTACAAAGTAAAGGGGGAAAAATTATAAATTTGTGTTCTTTAATGTAGAAAAATTCCAATGGAAAAAAAGTATTTACACAGATAAAAGTGACAAGTTGTTGAAAAAAAATTGTATGTTGTTATATGTAAATACCTTAGTAGTACAAAAGCAACACTCGAATTCGCTAGGAAATTCATCGATTTTCTCGATTTTGTCGGATTCCTGCTTGACTTTTCTTCTATCTTTTTTATCTTCTTCCTACAAATGTTATATACATTATGCCTGAAATGATTAGGGTTAGAGTACAGCCATTTATTCATCTAAATACCATAAAATCGCCATTGTGTTGCATATGAACTACACACGAATAAGTATGTAACATTTATCTGTGTTAAAAGTTAACGTACTATGAAAAATAATAGCGATTTTTGAAATGTATTAAGGAAATTATACATTCATTTAAATCATAATAGTTACTTATTTTAATATATTTTGTTCTTAATTTTAATGACACTTGTAGTATAGAAAATATTTCACACGAATGACATCATTAATTGCAATAATTAAAAATTAAATACACTCAAGTAATCACATTAATAGCACGTTTTAATGCAATATCTCCTTAATTACATTAATTTGGAAAAGAATAATACACTTATCAATAGATATAAATAACAAAATTAGTAACAAATATTCAACACGCAAAAAATGAAGGCTTGATTAATCATGTTTTCACATAAATAAATTTAGAATTTTATCATACAATTCTAGAAACATTAAAACAATAACAAATAGTAAGATAATTTTATTGTTTCTTAAGTTAAGTGCGTTTCTCTGTTCTAATTTCATTCAGAATGCGAATATAATGAATGTGATTTCTCATCATAATAGAAGGAATAATAGCCTATGAAAAAGAGACGGAAAAGAAGATTATTGGTGTTAATTAGTGGAAATAAAATTTGTATAAATTGAATTTATTGAATCTGATAAGCAAGAAAATTCATAGAAGTCACACTACGTATTTTCTAACGTGTTTAAAGAATTTCATTTACATTATTGCATCGTTGAGCCATGTTATGTCATCAAATAGGCAATGAAAGCACCTTTATCGTCTCGAAAAAATGTAGCCGCAAAAGATAACATCTTCTTTAAAAAGATCCAAAGATCGAGGGAGAGAGAGAGAGAGAGTGAGTGAGTGAGAGAGAGTGAGAGAGAGAGAGTGAGTGAGAGAGATAGAGAGAGAGAGAGTGAGAGAGTGAGTGAGAGAGAGTGAGAGTGAGTGACAGAGAGAGAGAGAGAGAGAGAGGGGGGGATGAAGAGAATGAGCGAGTGAGAGAAGGACAAAGAGACAGCAATAAAGAGAAGAAAAGAGAAAGTAAAAAAAATAGTCAAAAGAAAACGAAAAATATGTTACCACAACTTGTTGACTTTTCTTCGGCGAGCTGCAATGTACCACTACGCAGACTTCAGCCTTTGTAGATCCTCGGCGAGGGAGTGCAAGAGAAAGGAGTGGATAGTGAAGAGGCGCAATGAAATAATCGAAAGAAGCATCACAAAGAAAATTTATAAAGAAAATTGTAGATCTTTTTATTGGAAGGGAGCGTCAAACGGAGTGAAAGAAATTCTTGACGACTTCGTTTTCAAGTTAGTTCTCACTTTATTTACTTAAAAAGAGCCAACTTGTTACACATTGATTACAACACGACTTTCATAACTTACTATTTAACTTAATTCGGGCAAAAAACCCTTTATTACAGTATTAACAACTTATTGCTAAATCTATCACGTATTCAGTTTTAAAACGTTGCACTTATTATAGTAACCAGATAAATAATAGTTTTACAGACTGTGTGCATTGTTCATGTAACTATTTATGTAAACCTCAAATGTTAAATCAATATCTTTTGATGCATTTAATTTAGAGCTTCGTCGTGTATTTTTTTTTTTTTCTCGAATTTCGTTCACGAATAAAATCTTTTTCAATCATTTATAGGGCGACCACCAATCTGGAAAATATTATACATCAAAGGCAGCAATGGCTGGTATATATCGTATTTAAAATATTTTTTTAACGAATAAAAAATACTCTTTGCATCCATTATTTAATCAAACTAGCGCGAATAATCGAAGATCACGTAGGAGAAGATGATTTTAGTATTTTCAATTGACATTACATTTTATGTGATTACTAATAACAATAAAATAAACAAGTGTTAATCCTTGAATTTATTTGCCTACTCTTATGGAACACATATCTTTGCATTTTTAAATATTTTTGTAATAACCTTTATAAATTGTAAGATAGAGTGATTGAACTTTTTTTCATATTTTCATGTGCTTTTTTAGTCTTTTTCAAAATTATTATAGTATTATAAATAAAAATTGCAATTAGTTTTGTGATTTTTATTTTTTTTTTATACCAATTCATAATGAAAATTTATATAAAATTCTATCAATATAATAATAATAATTATTATTATAATATATATTTATCAACTGTTTTATAACTTGATTTTTAAGAATTTTCCAAGTTGAGTGCTTATCTCGACTTTACAGATATTTGAAATTATATTTATTTAATAAATACGATGGTGTAATTTTTTACATTATTATTTTACTCCATACAATTTTATAACAAATGCTGGCTTTACTACGAACAAGTATTTTCAAAGCTTTTTCGCGTGAATTTTATATAGCAAAAATTAATCATAAGGCTCTTTATTAATGTGTATATCATCAATAATATCAATTGTCATATCAAATTTTACTGAACATTATTCCAAAGAATTTCAAGTAGAATAAAATACATTTTAAAAGAAAAATTAAACGATCCTCAAATGCTTTGACAGTTACATGCACAAATTTATAATTATTTTCTATTATTATATAAGAAGCTAAAATTTTTTTATCAATTTCGATCTGATTGTTAAAGTACGATATTTAATCTCTCATTTGAAAAAATAAGATTGCTCATAAATTTATATTAAAAAATAAATTTAGTATTCAATTTATGTCTAAAATATTTTCACGCACTTATGAGCGTAAATAAAAGGCAGAAAAGACTTTATTTCGGAAATAAAAATTTTCTTAATGTTTAATCTAAATATATTAATAGAAGGCAGTATTCATATTTTATGTACAAAAACAACGTAATTTTATATATTAAAGCAATAGTTTTTCCAGTAAAACTGGTACGTATCCCCCTTAATCATGTTCTACAATATTAGTCATAACAATAATAATTTACAGAGATCTATTCATATGTTATAAACTTTTTGTATTCATATTTTGTCAAATATTAATAAAATCATTAGTTCCGTGAATTTTTCAATGTATACAAAATTTCCAAGTTCTCATAATCACTGCATATCTGTCGATTTTAAAATTTACCAAAACTTTTCTTACTTATATAATAATAATAATATTAAATTGCACCGATGTATTCTCACTTTTTTTTATTTGATATAGAATAGATCAATTATATTACTATTCTATATCTACTTTTGAAGTTAAAAATAAAATACAAAAAAATTTATAATAACTACTTGGGAATGTATGTATTTGTATGTTATATATATATATATATATATATGTTGGTAAAATTTGTATTATTGGAATAATTGAGCGCGGTTCTCGTTTTTATAATCTTAACACAATTTTCATCTATTTTTCTCGTTTAACGTGTATCTTCTCTTTTATTCTTCATTACAAATTTTCTTTATTTAGAAGGCTACCTTTCTTTTGCTACTATGTAATTATTATTGAATGCTCTCTCTCCCTCTCTCTCTCTCCCTCTCTCTCTCTCTCTCTCTCTATGCTTTTATCTTAACCTATTTTGTATTTGTTTATCTGTTTGTAATTTTATTTCGTTCTTTATTTCTTAATATAATCGTAGACATTATTTTATTATTCACCGGCTAATTCAATAATGATTTATAAATTTATTTGGTTGTATTATATATTTTTATGTGTAAATTTTTTATTCTAAAATTGTTAATATATTTTTGAATTTTCTTATCGAGTGTTGTTTTGTTGTAATGGTAAGTAGTAGTGAATTATAAATTTGCAATAACGTATGCATCTTAATTGAGGCACGAGAGTAACTCTTTTTCACATGTTTATGGCACGTAAATAAAATAAAGCTTTCTTTCCTATCCGTTTTAGTTTCATTACTTCTAAAAGGTAAGTTTCAGTTACTTCAGTGTTAACTCGTTTCTCTTCCCCTTTCCCGCTTTATTTTCTTTGCCCTTTCCTTTTCTCTACCTATTTGTATCACTTTTTCTTTCCATTTTATGCCATTTGTGTCTTGTTCTTAGGATTTCCTGTCGCTCGGAACTTTCTCTCGCCTTTAGAGATCTTCGTCGAGTATCGATTTCCGTCCCTGTAAGGTAAGAGGTTATAGCTGAAATTCAAATGCAACGTAAAAAGGTCACTTGCAACTATTGAAAAGTGCTTGGAATTGCAATGAATAGTAAGATAAATGTATATTAATGAGATGCCTCGAACTACAATAGCTTGCGTTTACTTTTATTTTAGTTTTAATAAGTAATTAAATTGAATTACATTTATGCAAGCGACAAGTAATCGATTCAAAATCAAAATATAAATAGACTATTTAAAAATAAAAAAAAAAACCTGCGTCATTTAGTTTGCTTATATTTAGTTTATTTATAGACGCATTTTAATCAGAAATTTATATATTAAAATGAATAAAAATATTTAAAAAATTTTTAATAAATTTACTATCAACAATCGTAAGATTATTTAAAGATACTCATTTTTCATTTCAAGCAATTAAATTAATCAAAAACTAAATAAAAAATTTCGATTTTTATATCACATAGCATTTCACAATTTTTATGTACTAATATAATTTATCATTACGCATATATATAGTTGACGATGTAAGTTACTAACTTGCGTAGAAAAAGAAAAAATATTTTTATAAAAATGAGGCGTACTGAAAACTGATAGCTATAACCTATTTAATTTTAATGAATTTTTCTCAGCTCAGATTATTTTTATTAATTATAAAAGAAACTCAAATTTAATTTAACTAAAAACAAAACAAAACAAAAAGCTTTATATCTGAATAAATTTTATATAAATCTCAAGTGAATGATATTGAATTAACTCGTTACTTTTATTTATTTATTTATTTATTTGTTTTCTTGAAGGGCCGATTATCGATCAGTTCCAAGCATTTTTTAAGTGTAACCTCGAATTTTTCTTCTTTCCCAATCTCCCCCGGTCGAGTATTTGTGCTTAGTGCCTTCTTCGCATTAAAAAAAAAAATCTTCGCCACCCCTGCTTTAATCTTACTAATGCATAAGCAGGGCAAAGAACGAATGAAGCAACTCATTGGAAGCTTAAGGAGATATTTACGCATGTAATACAAGGGAATTCGTGCTTTACTAGTTTCAACAATTCAAATTATATTGTTTTCGGATGAGCGAGCGATCTCAAGCTGCGTGCGTGATTTTTGGATGAATATGCGAAGAGAGGAATCTACCGGCTCATTCAAACTTGCCTTTTATTGGGATTTTGGGATAATATTTAGAGTACTCAAGTGCAGCGATTCTATTACGCGTGATAAGTTGTGATAAATTGTCAAGTATTATGAGGTCTATTGTACGCTACATTTTTTACCTTAACTCTAGAATATATAACTTTATTTTTCAAGAAATTAGTTTGGGAGATACGTAGGACATGCAATATATACAGTTGATGCGAAGCTTTTTTTTATTATATGCTTAAACTATCTTTTTTAAGCTTCTTAAGATGTGAAATCTTATTTTTTTTTTAGCACTAGAGAATCTTTTGTCAGGGCTTTTGCAGATTTAAAATCTTCGATTTATCTTATCCATTTGATAATAAGCGCTAAGAATCGAGAAATTAATTAGAAAATATCGTGTGTTTCGATTTTATTTGATGAGCCAATTTTCAGAAACTTTATCGAAAAAAAATCCTATGTTTATCATGACAATATAAAAAATATTATTAACCTTTTAATTCATCAAATACTATTAAAATCATAACTTTGTAAGCAGATGATTAAAAATCTAAATAAGTTTATCACGTAAATGTGTCAGCTATTCAATTAACTTAGTAATTAATTTTTTAGTATTTGCATTAAAATATCAAAATTATATATTTTTCAAAGTTAATCAATGCAGTAACAATAGTAAACACAATATTCAAAATATAATATTAATTCGAACTTTTTATTAAATCATAATAATAAAATTTAGTATCGAATATTAATAATAAGAAATAAAAAAAAATTATAATTATGATTATAATTAATTAGTTCGATTAAAATTCATTATCAATTATAAAAGATATAAATTTTCATTTACTATTTATTATAAATTAATAATTTTAAATAATAATTTCATTTGTACATTGTATCATATTTTAATGTTATTTCAACGTGTAATATGAAAGATTTAGTTTTACATAAATATTTAAAAAGATATAAATTAATAAACAAATAAATATTATATGATAAATATTTGTTTTGTTGGTAGTAAATTGTATTTTTCAAGACATAAATCTAATCGTATAAATGTTTATAAAGTTGAGTAAGATCGCGATGTTCATAATAAAAATATTAAGTGCGTATGCAGGAATAAATTAAAATGAATTGATTCGTTTTTGCGTAATAATATCGATCGTACATACGTATAAATACTTAAAAGAAAATTTTATTCCAAAAAAAAAAAAAAAGATAAATATTTATTAGTAGCATTAAATATTTTATTTTATACTTCAAAGGTTTTAGAAAAATCTTAAATACAAGTTCTTTAAACTAAATGAACTTTTTTTTCTTTAAATCTTTTTGCAGCTATCAATAAATAATTTTTTAAACGTCACACTATATTTATTAGTCTCGGCACATTTAATCCAAAATTTGATATTTAATTTTCTTATTCCACAAGGGTAAGTATATCAAAGATTTATCATAGTGCTTATGGAGTTTTTTTTTCCCCAGACCCTCAAAGTGCTATTAATTTATCACAAGTGAACGTACCTTCATTCCTCAGCATCATAACAAGGACACTTGTTAACATTATTTTACTTTCCACATATTAAATACAACAATCAGAGCTTTGATACGAAAATAAGCATTATTATAGGTATTATCTTGCACTCATCTCATTAAAAATTTTTCCTTCGCTTCTAAATAAGTACCGTGAATAATTTATAATTGTCCCCAAATATGTTGTGCCGCGTGTGTACGACGCGTCTTCTCTCTCTCTCTCTCTCTCTCTCGGATAGAACGTCTCGACGCATGCACATCTTAGTTTTGTTTTTGGGAGACTTTGAGGATGCCACCGCGAGCTTTTCTCGCCCCTTCGCCAGCCTGAAAAGTGTACCTTTATGTGCGTGTGTGCGTGGGTGTTAGTGTTCACAGGTGCGACCGCGTATTCGCAAAATCCGGATTGTAAAAGGGGAATCTTGGATTTATTGCACGCGAAAGGTCCGTTTTATTATACGAATGACAACGCAGCTCGCTCGACAGATTATTATTAACTGAAAACATAAGCGTGGAACGAAATATACTTTGTGTTATAAGATGCAAATAATGTAGGACATTCGAATAGGCTATTTTACAAATATTTTACCTTTATTGGTAATTTCAATTTATATATAATTTTCATTATACGTTACTCTATAATTGCAAGGAATTATGCTTCTCTGTTTATGGCAGTAAAAAGGTGGGCTATAAGGCTGAATTATCTCATTATGCATTGAGAACATCAAATGAAATATTTACAAATGGTGTTTTGGATTGTTAACATATCTACGGGTACGTTAAATCAAAATTAATTAATTATTAGGCGAGTTATGAATTTATTTAAGCAATCAGTGCCTGTAAATTAATTTATGTATTCAATTTATCTGCAATATCAAACAATAATTATTTATATTATTAAAATATAAACAAACGTACAGGGTGAATAAATTCCAATATTATTATTGAGTATTATGTGGATATTATTTTGTTGTGAATCGTTTTGTCGGTGTGAATTTTAAATACTATATATGTATATATATATACATATATATTTATATTGTTTGGCTTAATGTATTGTTTCAGAGTTATTCTGTATTGCTGAATAAAAAAAGATTCTCTCTATTAATCACGTTCCCTATTTGGTAGTGTAAAAAGATATCTATGTCCTACATTACTTTCACTTATTATCTTGATAATTATTTCATTAAAACCATAAGGGATAAACATTATTTTACGAAACTGTTAATCTTCTTTATTTCATATGAAAATAATTGAGTATTGTTTTCTATAAGTTCGGAGAAACGCACTATAACTTTTCCGCAATTTTTTTGAAAATTTATTTTTCCACGCTCACAATCGCAGTTAAGTTCTATTTCGGTCCAAATTAATTTAACACACAAACATTGATTGTTCAATAGATAGACCGATGTGCAGACCTTGTGCTGTTAAAAGTGAGATCCTTTGATGAATTATAGTTGCATTAATCATTAAGTTAAGACAAAAACACTTAAATATGTAGTCATATGTTGTCAATCCGATGCAAAACGCAAAAACCACAAATAGAACGATAAAATTAAGCAGTTACCAGTTTTTCTATTAATAGCACTTATTTCTGCCTCGTACAAAAGTTATTAAATTGACGAACTTCATTGCAATTTTCAGGTAGATTTAAAATCTCTTTCTTTTCAAAACGAGTTATTTTAATAACTCAATTAACTCAATAATAGCCATATATTTTGCAGGCATTATCTTTTTACGACTTTAATATAACAACATTTGTTTGATAAACTTAGCACTATCTTGTAGTATAATAGGTAAGTACAATTTCTTCTGATCTGATGATAAAAAGTTGAGATTTCGAAACAATAAGTTCTGTATCGATACGTAAAATTAACTACGAGAGCCAAAAAATTACGAATCTCCAAATCTTCTCTCATTACGGCTAATCAAAGCTAATAAATTGCTAAGGCATAGCGTTTCGACTTTACGAGGCAGAAATTTCGACCACCAAGAAAATTGCAGCTCTGCCAGTAGTCCCAAGTAGTAGTGTATTATCGGATTCAAATAATATTCGAATCTAATAGGAACTAATATAATTGCATACAGTGTAGATAAATTATTTTACTCAAATGAATTCCTTGATTGCTTATTAACTTTTGTATGAAAATTGTTTTCGATAGAATGGCGTAATATATCGGCGTACATAGTTCATTAGATTGATATTTATTGATCTATTAAATACAAACGCCTTCTTCGTAAATCGTTATCAGATTCTCTTTTTATTATTATTATAAATTTAATTACCGTGCACTTAACATCAATCAATTAATCAAAGCTTGCACGTGAATGAAATACTTTATAAAAATATATTTAGAGAAAGAAAGCAATTGGACCAGGATATATGATTTTCCTCCAACAAGTGATGCCAAAGATTGAAAAAAAAATTTAATTCAAACCTCATCTCACGTGTATTTATTACTTCGATCGACTTACGTCACTTGACGCGTTCCTTATTTTTAACGAAGTTTTGCTAATTGCATCGGCAGTCTGCGCGTTAAGAGAAAAACCCCAATGCAATTTCACTTCCGCAATTCGATAAGAATCGACTTCTTCCTCGACGGTCATTTAAATCGACAATACATTTGCCCGGACTTTTCTCTCAATTAACGTGCGCCGCATTAAACATGACAAACAACTGGCAAACTCCATCGTAGGGGCAAGTGATCTGAAGGGGTATTAACGAGGGCATAAAGCCTACTGGGAACCACTGAGTTGCAAGAGCAGACTTAAACTCCCTCGTTCAATAAAGAATAATTGCCTGAAGCAGCATGATTGGGGACGCTATTCTCTCGACAAGAGCGATCTCGAGTAAGAAATAAGAGTGACTCACGCTAGGCGTAGTGATAGACTGGTTGATTTGTTGATTCGGCACCTGGTCGTGGTAGTAGTGGTCAGCCTGGTTGCTGGATATGTTCTGGGCAAAGTCGAGGAGGCGCCTGTTGGGGCTGTCAGGCGTATTGGAGAGGTCGTTCTGGAGGTTGGGGAAGCAGGACGAGTTGCTGCGCCTGTGCTTCGAGGGCCCGTAATGCTCGTAGTTGCGATAGCAACCGGCCCCCGTCTGAGCGGGGCCCCGACCGCAGGCGGACTCGCCCTCGGTGCTGTTCCCGTCGACGCCCGACATGTTGTGACCTGGGGAGAAGAAAGAGGGCGCGCGCGCCCGATCAGCATCCACGTAGCTCGAGGCGCGCGGGGTGATACAAGCGTGGCATGGTTTCTCTTTTATCTCTTTTCTATCGTATTCTGCCTTCTTTAGGTCTCATTAATATAAATTACGTGCGTTGTCGGCTGGGCGAGCCCGTACATTTGTGGTCGATCAATGGCTGGTGGCTTTTTTTTTTTTTTTTTTTTTTTTTTTTTTTTGTTTTGTTTTTTGGCTCCGTGGTCGACGCTCGGTCGAGTGAGTAAGAGTTGCAAGAAGCTATTATACAATTATTGTATCTGCCTTTGATTTTGTGGTTTTTCAGATTAACTAAGCCAGCTGCGGATTCAACATTCATTGGCTTTACTGCCGCAACATATGAGAGTAATTCAAGCGCTGAGAAAGCATACTGCGTTAAATAAGCCATCGGTGGTCTCCTAATAAATTTAGCCGCTTTATTTAGGAAAACACGATCGTTCGACCGAGCAGGTGAATTGTAAAGATTTGGCTTGATGGGCGAGGCATAATCATTAAAATTAATTGCAAGTTGAATCGAGGTTTTACGAGTGAGGCTATATAGTAGCGCCAATTAATCAACTTCAAATTTGATGTATAAACCGTTTGTCAATTGCTCAATGCTAGAGGCACGCTCTTTCCCTCATAATTCAAATGATTCAAATGGCCATTCAAATTCAATTAATAATTTGCGCTGAAAGACGCTCTTGATATAATTATTCGCAAAAAAAAAAAGCAAACCGGCAAAAACACCGCTAAAAGTTGCTCGTTTCTTCTTTCTCTTTTAGAATTTATTCAGAATTCAGAAATCATTGATTATAAAGTTTTGGTTTGATACATCGATTGGACAATTGATAGGACGATTTATTAATTTATCTTTCGCATTTTGTCGCGGCATATGAACGAGCACTTTTTTATTTCTACATTAAAAATTTTATCCCCTACGTAATCACTCTAGACAATATGCATTCAAAAGCAAGTAATGCATTAGCATTCTATATATATATATATATATATATATATATATATATATATGTATATATATATATATCTACGAAAATAGCAGCATTTTAAGCCTACGTTATTATTAACTAAACGTACGTGATGAGCATTTGTTTCTTAGAAATAAAAAAATTAAGGGAAAAAAAACGAAAAAAAATTGTTCTCTATTTTTATCCAGTCGAAAAACAATTTAGCGAATAAAATATAATAAAGAGACAATGAACTTTAGACAAATGAAAACAAAATAAAACTCTCCAAAGCGCGTTCAAACAGCAATATTTCTCTCCTACTCTTTTATGTTAGTTCGCAACAAAATGTTTGTCTACCGCTATACGGACACTAAATATACTAAAAAATTATTTGAAATTTTTGAAAGAGTCTTGCACGCACAGTGAATTAATTGTCTATTAAAGTAAACCAGCCATTAAAATATATACGAAATCATATATTACTCATACTCAAAGAAGCTCCCTTGCATAATTGTAAATAATAAAGCAAGTGATTGCATCACTATTACTTAATAAATCTATTTATAAAAAATTCTATATAACATGTATCAAATGTGTAGAATGTGAACCGCAGGTAAATGATTTTATTATTATCTAGTAGTACTTTTAGTCAAGTGATATATAATTTTTAAGACTCTCTTGAACTTTCGAATTGAAAAATCTATCCTTTCGACACACGCCTTAGAAAATATAGAAAACTTGTTTGTTAATTTATAAAATTGCGTGACTTATTTTGTAATTATGTTTATATTTAAACAGCATACGCGCAGCCATTTTTAAAATAAATAAATAAATATATATATATATAATCTGAGTTTATTTTTAAATCAATTAATGTTTTAACTAATATTTAAAATGTAGAGATATTTTATTTCTCGTGACATTCTGTTATTAAACTCATTTATTTTGCCGTAACACTATACAAATGTGAAGTCAGAAGCGTACATTTCATTCGCAATTATTTTCTAATTTATGTAAAACTTTAAACTCTGTGTGCTACTCTAAGAAGTTATTTTTAAATCAGACAACCTGCTCTTTCTAACACTTCCTAATTATTGTCAATTAGTTCGAATTCATTTTAATATCAATTTTAAATACAAATGTAATTGCATGTAATCTTAGGAAGAGATACACGCGCGCGTTTATACGGCAATGCATTGTCAATAAATATAAATTGCCTACTATGGAGTTGAAATTATCGCTTCGGTATTTACTTTTAATGATGTAATGGCAATAATCAGCAATTGTAATTAGTCAATATAAGCCCTGCTATTAAACGCACCGAGTAAAATGAAATGACAACTCCTATTTTAAGCTTAAAAAAAAATCAAAAGCGAGAATTGCAATTATTTGCTCGATCGTTTTGATAAAATAAATTTAAGCTATTCGATGCGAATCCTTAAGTACCACGCGAGACTGTTCCGTCAAGTCGGTTGTAAAACGCAACGAAAATTGAAGTGTTTTGATCGCATAGAGCACAGATACATTAAAATAAACGCCGAGCAGTTATGAGTCATAACATTTCCAAATTTATCAGAATCACAAGCATAAATAGACAGGCGAAATTTTTTCCAATTCGAAACTCAAAGCAGACAGATAAAAATACCTGCGCTCTTGGCCTCCTCCACTATATTACATCCGTCATCCCGAGCACGTGGCTTAAGTGTCCTATGCCCAGTGTCACGCAATTTTTTCAAAGGCATGCACGCACGCACACGCGCGCGCGCGCGCCCCCGGCTAAGCCAACATCCGCGAACACTCGGCTCGCGGTCTCGTCTCGCCCCGATGACTTTCAATGCGCACTCGTAAACCTAAAAACCTACAATCCACAGCACAGCCGGGCAAGCTCGAGACTTTGCCGTGAGGCCGCTGTCTGCGTGCACAAGACGATTTTTTTGAATGACTTGGCCCGTCCCGACCTCCACACGTTCATCCCTACTCGCGCGCGCGCGCTACAGATAGAGATAGGTAGAGGGACATAGAGAGAGGGGGAGATAGATAGATAGATAGAGACATAGAGAGAGAGCTAGAGAGAGAGAGAGAGAGAGAGAGAGAGAGAGAGAGAGAGATAAATAGAGAAAGATAGAGCTAGAGAGAGAGAGAGAGAGAGAGAAATAGAGAAAGATAGAGCTAGAGATGGAGACCACGTTTTCGACGGCTATGTTGCCTAGCAGCTTCTTATTTCTACTTGCAAATAAGCAAGCGAGCGAATGAGTGTGCGAGCGAGCGGAAGGGCGAGCCCCTAATAAATTACTTTTATTACCAACGGCTTAGAGCTCATGAAGCTGCCTGAATGTATAACATGATGCGAGAGAAAATAAAGATGAGGATGAATGCTCTGAACTTTGTTTTCATTTTTTACTTAAATGAATATTTATCTTAAACTTTCGTTTTACATTGGCATATAATTACAAGCTTTCATTTGACTAGGTTCGATTACTCGGCACTGACGTTAATATTTACAATAATTCGACAATTTGAAAAATTAATTTATATTTAAATTTTTGCCATAGCTCGTATCTTTATTTTACTACAAAATTGAATGTTGAGAAAGGGCAATTTGCATACAAATGTTAAAAAAAAATTTACCTTGACCCAATACCTTGGACATACAATATCATTTGTGCAAAAATTTTGATAATCAATACAAAACACGTGATGTTGACTTTCTCTATCTCGCGATGCACCTACTTCACAGATACTTTAAGCGAAGCGCTTAATTCTCATTAACAATTAACAATTTATGCTAATTTACCCACTGGCATCGATCATTTTAATTTCATGTAAGTGAAAGGTAATAATGCACATCTTGGCTTAAAAAATCGACCATTAAAGTAGCGGAAAATAAACGATAAAACTTGTGACGAAAAAAAACAAATAATAATAGAACATAGCAAAGAAAACTATATGAAGCGTAAACATTAATCTTTTGTTACTTCGTATAGTCATGATGGGAACGTTGAAATGATTGAACGAAATTGAGAAGAGATGCGGCTCGCTGCGTGCGCTGATGCAGATGCCGCACAACTGCATATATCAATTCTGTATTGAGTGCTGCACTTTGAAATTAGCAGAGAACTTTCTCATGAATCCATACTCATTTGCATAAAGAAAAGAAAAAAAAAGAAAGAAAGAAAGAACGTTTGCACAGAGAAAATTTTCCTTTCGTTTAGTCTAAATGTGGGATGTGGAAGCGCTTGGATATTCGTACTGCGGATTCCCCGTCACATTGGCATTTGTACGGGAATACATTTAATTATAGAAAGTAGCCATAGATGAGGCTTGTTACTTTTGACGTGGAGAGGACAATGCTCCCTATTCATTTTTCTTTTGCAAAACTTTTGCAACGTCTATTATCTTCGTTTCGTCTCAAACAATGAGTTACTGGGGTTGGGGCATTTTGTTAAAACTACTGGAAAAATTTTCTCCGGCTATGTACATATTCACGCATAAACACGTGAATGCGCAAATAGTTTCGTCATCTGTAGCAACACTAAATAGAATAATTTGGCCGTACAACAGCGATGCTCTTTCAAAGTCGTGTGTGCAGCGTTAAAATTCGGCAGCAGCATTAACGGATGTTTACCTCGGTCGACAATCCCGTTCGCGATTCGAGCTGAAAGGAAAAATCTACTAATTTTTACGTTGAATACAGCGTGGCGCTTAATACTTGCTTAAATGCTGAGGTTGGGGCTATAGACTCTTTTTTGTTTACAGAGTAATTACGTTTTATGTTCTTGTTGTATTTTATTAATACAGTTCTAGATTGATTTTACTAATTTAAAAGGACAATAGCAACGGATGAAAAATCTGAGGGCTGTTAACAAGAATATACAGTTGACAACTAAACATCGATGACAATATTGCAATGAACATAAATACAGAACACAATAGATCTAATAAAAATATGTTAAATCAATCAAAAGTATCATTATGCAAGTATTGCGTTATTATTTTGCTTCTCTTTGCATTTAATCAACTAATTTTAATTTATCATATGATAATAATAATATTTTTAATCAATTGTGTGTTTAAATGATTAATAGAGCAAGGAATCTTTAAGAGTAACATTAAACGTCAGTAATAAAGCGAATATGCAAGAGAACACGATTTCAATGGTAATTCAACAATCAAAGCAAGGGTACTCAATATTTTTATACGCAATTTTTTCAATACTAGTTACATAAAATTAATCAATCAATACTGAAAAGAGTAATTAATTTACGAGTAGTCAAAAGTTTTGTCTTATATGGGAAAGTGTATTATTTCTAAAAAATTAATTGATTTAAATTTAAAAAATTGCCCCAGAAAACTCAAAAGCGAACATTTACTCCACGAACAATAAAAATGTAATCCTTAATAATATTGAAGTATTGCTATTAAAACGATTTTTTACATACTGAAATATAATGAAAGGTATTAAAAAAGTTATTTAAAAGTATTTATACCCGCAACTAAGTTAATTGAAAATTAAAATAAAAAATATAGAAATTGATTATTGGAAAAAGTTGAATGTTGTGTTTCATCACATTAATATTTCATATAAGAGGAATTATTATATTACGAAATAATAGATTTTATAATTAAAATAAATAATTGTAAGAATACTTTTATGATAATTTTAATTCTTCGCTTTGATTCTTAGAAACCATTTGTAATATTATGGCCTATCGCATATATTTTGCAATTTATTTAATAAAGTTGTATTATTAATTAAAGAGTACGAAATACATTATTTTAAAAATTTGAAAAGAATTCTTGATGTATAAATAAGTTAAAAATACAATTAATGGAACTTTTTCATAATACAGACGATATATCAATTAATTAACTGTTATTATAATAATAATACGGAAAATATAAAATACTATAGAAGATATTTGATAATTTTTAAAAAGCTTTAAATTACTTAAAATTCAAAGACCGTAAATTTAGAATGTTTTTTAAATTTAAACGATGGATAATGCAACGCGAGTCAAAAATCTATATAATTTAGATTTCCAAGTATATTTAAGCAGATAAATAAATGAAAATTAAATTTTTCCAGAATTACGAAGCTGCATTAAATTCAATATTTAATTCAATTAAATTCAAATGATACATTAATTATAAAAAAATATGAATACCAGTGATTAAATAGAAGTTTGCCATGTTGGTTAAAATGTTACAGTAAAATCGATAAATTTTATTTAACTATGCAAATAGATTGTCATGATACTTTTAGTTTATCCTAATGTATAATTTTTATTAATTATTTTATGCTTTAAAATTCAATAAAAAATTCCTACTATATGTATTCATATTATTTACTATACTTATTATAAGTTGTACTTATAATAAATTAATTAAGATTTTAATGTAAATTTTCATAAATTAGAAAGTTTTATAAATTTAGATAAAAAATTTATTTTTACATAATAAAATAATATAAATTATTTGGTATTGTAAAGTATTTTTTAATACTAGATTTATAAGGAATTAATAATTATTTTTCAAGTTTTATATCATAATATATAAAGCCTAAACACATTTCAAAATTATAAAAATAATTGACAGACAATGAGTTAAAAATTATTAATAATATATTTGTTTTATGTGAAAATATCGAGTAAAAATTAAAATTAAACATATGAAATTTCATTATATTGGCAGATGAAGTTATTTTAGGACAAATTAAATTAATAACAAATTCATAATACGTTTAAACTACCTGCCGTTGACATTAAATATATAAATTGTACGTAAAATTAACTGTTTTTTTAATTTTTCCCTTTAGATTAAAAATAATTTATTTAAACGTGATGTATTATGTTATATTAATATTTTCTATTCAAAGATATAAGCGCTGCAAGGACAAAACATTATTTGTATTATTAGTATGTTAATGTTAATCCGTTGAATTTCAAGTCTCGTGTATTACTAAGAGATTTCATAAAAAGATTGAATTTTTCATACAATTAAACGATTATTTTTATCGTGAAATAAGTTGCCTTTGATTTATGAATTTATCGAAAGTGTTTGATGCAATAATATTTAAAGAATTTGTCAAGTTTTTCATTATTATTATGAAATAATAAATTGCAGAATGATATTATAGTAGTACCACTTTTTAAAACCATAGAATATTCTGAAATAATTAAAGTACTTTATAGTAATATAAATCTGGCATTATGCATACAATTTAACTTGCATTTGAGTTGTAATGGAATAAAAGATTAGTAAAAATGGCGATTGATGTTTTATATAATAGTGGTAGAATGAAGGGAATACGTCAGATGTTTTATCCGGAATAGTTATCTAGAAAATATTCAATTCTGAATTAAAAGGATTATTATGTACATCAAAAATTTTGTATATTTTTCAAGTAAGTTCATGTCACACGTGAAAAAGCTTAATCTTATTAAACATTTACGGACAATGTTATCGTAGTTTTTTTTCTTCTTTTTTTTTCTTTCTTATTTAACGATATTGAACATTCTCCGGTAATTGTTCTCAATATGAAAATACGGGGTTCACAAAGTGATGGTGACGAAACAAGGGGAAAAAAATGGCAAACGAAAGAGAAATAAAATAGAATAAGAGATCGGATGATGTAAATTTTAGGTTAGGTAAAGTAAGATGTCTCACCAGTGTCGACGATGACGTCAATGAGATCCATGCTCTTGGCGAAGGCGTCCCTCAGATTGATATGATGGAAAGACACGATGCTGCCCTCGCGTTTGGCCCTTTCGAGAGCCTCACGCCTCTTCAAAGCCTTTTCCCGCCTCATCTGATTCTTGTAGAACTCGGCAAAATTATTGACGATAATGGGAATGGGTAACGCGATTACCAGGACACCACATATACAACACACACTACCGATGACCTTGCCCAACGCCGTGGTGGGGTAAATGTCGCCGTAGCCAACGGTGGTCATGGTAATGCCCGCCCACCAGAACGTCTCCGGAATGCTTATGAATTTGGTCCCGGGCTCCTCCTTTTCCGCGAAGTAAGCCAAACTCGAGAATATCAATACACCCATTGCCAGAAAGAGCATCAGCAAGCCCAACTCTTTGTAAGAGTTTCTTAGGGTGAAACCCAAGCTTTGGAGGCCCGTTGAATGCCTCGCCAATTTCAGGATCCTTAGGATCCTCATAATACGAAATATTTGCACAACTCTCCTCACGTCCTGAAATTGATCGGTGGCATTTTTGTTCGTTTCGACGAGGAAGAGCGATACGAAATACGGCATTATAGCTAGCAAGTCGATGACGTTCAGTCCACCCTTGAAGAATTTCCATTTGTCGGGCGAGGCACTGAAGCGCAGAACATACTCAAGCGTGAACCAGGTGATGCAGACAGCCTCGACCATTGCCAACTGAGGATTATCTTGGATGTTGCCCTCCTTGTCGTAAACTTGCATGCTAGGGATGGTGTTGAGGGTCAGCGCTATCGTCGACAGCACGATAAACAAGATTGATATCACAGCTATCACCTGCAATTTTACAAGCGGGCCATGCGTAAGACATCGTAGCGTCTATTGCCTCCGCTATTGCGCTTCCGGAATTAATACGTTTTTTTTCTCTCTCTCTCGATGCTATCTGAAGTATATTACGACGATACGACATCATTGGGTCTCCTTTAATTCGAAGCCCTTCGAGATCAACAAGCCCATTCTTACATTCACGCACCCACAGCCTCACATGAACGAATGCACGCGCACACGCACACCACCCACGCACACACCCCACGCACACTGGATTAGCGAATTCTTTAGTAGCAGTAGCGATCCGCGACCTTCGTGCTTCGAGGCTGTTTGCACGGGCCGAGTTGCCCTTAACGTGACGGCAAGCTTGCAACTTCACCAACACTTCTGACGTTTATAAATGTGCACTTAATCAAGATCCTTCGCCTCCTTCGTTCTCGCTTGCTCATGGCTCGCGCCACCAGACAATTACCCAGATCTATATCGTCCATATGTTAATTTGGATTTTCACGCTTCTTGCGCGATGCTTTGCCATTCACAGAAGAGAGAGATATAGCAGAAGGCCATAACAGAAAAGTAGCCACTATTAGTGCCACTTTGCTGCTCGCCCGTTAGCCTAGTTTGCCTCATATTTTCATTATGTGCATTTTTTCTCCTCTGGACAATTGTTTTTTGCTTTTCTTTTCTTTTCTTTTTTTTTTTTTCTTTTTTTGTTTCAAGCGATAGGTGATGGCTGCTGCATAACTGCGGCTGTAAGTGAGCATACAAGGAGCAGAGCTTCGCTGCACAACAGCAAAATCAATTATAAGAAATCGATAGTATTGTATATATTTGATTACGAAATAATGGAGCATAGCAAGTGATTGCGAGAATATAGTATAGCATTTCAGTATAGCAAGAATTATAATTACGATAGACAGTAGTAGCAAGTTTACAGAGAGAAAATACATGTTAGTCCTTTTACATATTACAATTGATTTTTTGTTTCGAAAGTAGTATTTCTTTATTCTAAAAAGATGTAAAGTGCTTTATTAGTATTTATTAAATGTGAAAAAATAGTTTAAGGAAAATTTGGAAAATATTTGTAAAGATGTAAACTTAATTTCTTATCTTAAATATACATGTAAAATACATTCTTATGACTCTTTTACGTTACTTGTGAGTGAAAAATTATTTGTAATTTGTAATCAATATAAAGATTAAACATATAAAAGAAATACAGGATATCTTTTATAATTTTTTTTTCTCAATGTAATCTTTTTGAAAAATCCCTTAACCTTACTCTCATTTAATACGAGATTATAATTATATTGATAAGCGACATCGAAAAATAGTGAAGCAATACAAAATAAGCACAAAAAATATTACAAAGTACAGCTGCTACGTATTTAAAATTCAGTCCGAATGATGTAGTCTTCCTTCATGTAGTCTACCTTATCTTCTCGTCTATCCCTTCATTATTAATAACGCATGCCATCGTTATTTATTATTTGTACAATAATTTTGTGCAGATAAGCAGCGCTGTTTAATGTATACTTCGTACAGTTGAAGGCAAGGGAAACTCTTTTACTTGAGGAGCTGTTAAAGATCAATGTGAGCAAAGAAATTTGCAGTGAAGCCATTTGAAAGTTAATAATATATGAGCATCAATATACAATCGAAATATCTTCATTGATTTTTCATATCTTGCGGTACGAATCATAATGAGTGAAATTTGCAATAGTCCATCAGATAAATTCAACGAAACCTGCATTCCCTATGTATTGCATATCGAGAAATCTGAATCGATTAGTTTTATTTGTATTCAAAAAGATTTCTGGGCTTCAGTTGTATGGCTAAAAGTTGCAAATACTCTTCTTTTTCCTTCCCGGGCTATATTTCTGTCCTCGGATACGCATGAATTGACTGTAGCTTTCTTGTAGTTAAAATTTAACATAAATCCAAAAATATTCAATAATCAATCAGTAAATTGTGCGCATCTTTCAAGATTGTTTATTAATTATTGATTATGCTACTCGTGTTCATGCTATGCCAATGTAATTTTAATAATTTGGCTTATTTTTTAGCGCTTCCATAGCTGCCTGCTAGTCAATATGATCCTTGTTATTTTTTATTTTCTTTGTTTAAAGTATTAGAGCTTTGGCCTTCAATATTGCATCCTTTAATTGCTTCTCATTTACATAAAATCATAGTGCTAATCTATGCTGGACACATAATCTGCATAATACTAGAAATATTTTACATTTCCAGAGTCTTAGTCATTAGCTACAGCTGCACCTTGACTGTATGAAAAATGTCAAAGGAACGAGATCTATGAAATGAAATCTAACTAAATTTACAAACGAACCAACAATACATTCAATGCACTCAAATAATAACAGTCATTGTTTAATAAATGACAGGAAGCAATTAACAATTGATAACAAATTATTAACAACATTATAGATTCAAATATGTCTTTTAATAATTGTTTATAATAGACCAAGTTACAAATGAATTCAAATAACGAAAGAGCAGTAATATTAAATAAAATAATGCGTATAAATAAATAATCTTTAATAGGCCACTTGAATTTATCGAAAATTATAATATTATTTATACTCTAGGAAAATTATCATTTCCCGTTGGAATCAATAGTTTTCTAAAAATATAGTTGATCGGTATTTGTTAATCTGAAGCCTTGACCTTCTTCCCCCTTTTACCCTCCGTCCCGACATTAAGACATAAAATAAATAATTATATATATATTTTTAAAAAACATATTTATACGCTTACATTTGACCCGTTAGAAATATGATCTGTTTTGTATTTACTGTTACTTAATCTGCAGTGGCAAGAGACTATTTTAGAACAATAAAATTATTGAAATTATCAATTCGATTGTAAATTAAAAAAACAAATCATCTTTACCAATCTTTTTGAAAGTAGGACTACTGCTTAAAGCATTTTGTAATTGAATATATCTTGGGCACAACAAATTTATTAGATTTCTATTTTTGCATCTTCTATTCTAGAAAAATATCGAACACACTCTACTAATATTTCAAATGGTCGGAACAACAAATTCTCTGACAATATATATATATATATATATAGATATCTATCTATCTACATAAGAGAGAAAGAACGCCCATCAATGTGGCGAGAATTAATTTAGTGCGAGAGCAATGTGCCTACAATATCGCACACACACACAATACACACACAGAGGACCAAATAAATACCCTCTCAAACTAATAATTATATACTACGAAGAGATAGATAAAACGCAAGCACTATTCATATTCTGACAATTTTACGTCGTTTGGTTCTTCGACCGATCCATATTTTACTTGACACCACCTTTCATACTCATCAACCACACCAACACAAGCACATCAATACCAATCCTCCTCGGAACACCGTTTCTGCTGTCGCGTGTTGCGCGTGTGTCTGTGTCTACTGGCCTGCGCAGAAAAAACCTTATGGGTGAAGGCAAAGTAATAGATCCCTTTTGGAAAAGCCCAATTGAGTCGAGAATTATGCGTCACGTACCGCCGCCGCCGCCCCAACAAGAACGTGACTGATTTATCCGCGCGCCCTTGGCAAGGGTGAAATAAAGTGGAGCAAGATAATGATAAAAGAGAAAATCCCAAGTCGCGAGACATCATCAAAACTTGTGCATGAGCGCGCTAAGCCCATTCCTGATTACGGCAAATACTATCGACCTTATATCCTATCAACTGCACAAGCACACGTACCGCGTGTCGATTGCGCGTGTAGTAGTGGGGCTTGGGCACCTTATGGAGGTACTCTCGAATAGCAGCTCTAACTACACATCGACCGACATAGTCTCTGTGAACTAAACTAAGCAACGTGCCTCCATGTTACTAATATAGGAAGAATCGATAGACCTGGATATAATATGTGCGAGTCGTACCGCGTACATATTCTTTTATTTCCAGCCGTGTCACCATCTCTTCCTACGCTTTTCCATTACCACTTTTTACTTTTTTTTGTTAGTTGAAAGTAGATTTCATATCTAATTAGGCAACTTTCCATCTCATTCTTTTTCACGCTTGGGTTGTCACGATAATTATAAGAGACGTAGCAATGCTGTCAAATATATGCAACTCAAACTGTATTCCGCAAGCGTTAATTATTAAGAAAGTAATATGAGAATACGTGTGTTCGTGGATAATTTCATGAATTTATGGAAACATTTTGTATTCCAATGTTTTCTCGAATAAATTAGAATAATATAATTTTCATAAAGTTTTGCAACGATCCTATAAACATGATTGATTATATATGAGAAGAGCGCGTAATGTTCTACAAACTACTCAAATTACTTCACGTGTCAATTAATGTTCAAAATATACAAAATATTTTTACAGCGTAATCAAATTAAACAACGAATTTATAATTATAAAATAGACATGAGGTTTTCAAGGGCTTACATTGAATTTTACTTTCGAATGTTTACAGCTGGTCAATTAATTGTCAACTCTATAATTATTCAGCTGTTTTATGCATAATTCTATGTCACGTTTATACTGAAGAATAAAAATTCCACGTTCGTGTTTCATTTTTTTGTCGAAAAAAAAAAATTCATTTTCAAATAAATTATCGTTTACAAATTTTGTTAAATACATTAAACCCGATTTCTTAATATAATATTTAATAATGAAGGAACCCCATCAGATTTTTCCCGTTATTTATCTTAAATAAATGCTTGATATTAATGGTTAAAAAAAACTCTGATAACGATAATGAAGGTATCTCTAAAAAAAAATTGACCTCAAATAAAGCAAAATTTCTATTTTTGAAATTGAGTGAATAGTAATTTAATATTAAAGACTTTTAGTGACGAGCAAGTTGTTGTGAATCAGATTTAGTTTGAATTTATTCAACAAGAAAAATTATAATAAAGCTGATTTTCTATTTGATGATATTTCGTTCAATTATGTTCGTACATCTGAGCCAATGTCCAAGCAATTTTTCATTGCGAACAAATGAGAAATTACATAATTATAAACATATGAAAAGAAGAGAAAGAGATGTTAAAATGGAAAAGAAAATATGGCTCTCGTTTTATATTCCAGTCTGTTTGCTCGCAGTGTATATAATTAAATTTCCAATATTTTTCAAACGACATACTTATGACTTTTAAATTTAATAAATTTATACTTTATTAAAAGTTATATGTGTGTCTTAAAATATTTATATTATATTTTACTATAAAACATAAAATATTTATATTGGCATGTCATTTAATATACTTGGATGACAAAATTTTTAGCTTTTAAAATTTACTACTTGTATTTATAGAAAATTTTCTTACAATAATTTTAATGGAAAAAACAATGAAAATTTGTTAAAATATTACCTCTGCAGTATATAAATATAAAGGATTTTCCTCGAAAATTGTCTGCAATACTTTTTTTAACTAAATAGGACATTAAAATGCATACATGCCAAAGTAACTTTTATGTATATTATTAATTTTTAAAAGTGATTTTTTAAAATTGTTTGCATTAATTGCATTAGATTTCTTCGAATTCTGAATAAGATTCCGCACAGTATACATGTACGATATAAAAAGATTGAATGTATAGCTGTATGTTTCATCGAACGAAGTTGATGTGGAGAAAATTAGCGGCACGTGTCGCATATGTAAAAATGTCATCCCCATTGAAGTAAACTTGTCAAAATATTCAGGGTCGAGACTATAACCCCTCGTCGCCATAATTACGACACGTATAATTGTATACACAGACGCACACACACAATGAGTTATTGTTTTTCCGTAATAGGTGCGGAAACGGTGTCGAGAGGCCGGACATTAGTTTAAAATTAAAGAGTGATGCCTGGTAGTCACGTTTAGACTCTTTCCCATTACCATCGATCGAGCTGTGATCACAATTGCGCATCAAAGCGTTATACAATATTACGATATTGCTTTCCATATTCATATACATATGTTGCATGCACACACACAAACTCGCACTCATGCTCACACTCGCGCTCGCACACAAGCACACACATTTATATGCAGTACACACAGTTGGAAAGTGCTCTTTTTCTTATTATGCTAGTACGATGTAAGAAGAGGTTAAACGTAAATGCATTATTTAAATATGTTTGTCTTGCGTAATCTCTGCGTAATCATAATTAGTTTTGGATCAAGTATTTTATATTTTATTTGCGAACATTTATGCATTGTCAATATATTTTGTGATATATAAGAACTTTTTGACCATAAGATAATTAGCTTGCTTACAACAAATGATCTACTTAGAAAATTTGATTATTGTGACATGTACGTGTGGCGTTGCTGCTATTTTGTATATATAAATTTTTTTCAATTTTATGGATTCGACAATTATGTAGCACGTGTAACTGAGCCTTTGAAATCCATAAGAATAATATGCCATTAGGCATCAAATATTTTACCGTAAATCTATTAATAGGCGTAACGATTAAGAAAGTATTTTTTATAAAGTATTGTCATAGCCTTCAAATTGAGCAGTCATTATGAATTATATTTCATTACTTTTCCAACTGTGTATGATACGGGGTGAACATAATAAGAGTAATAAATATAAATATACAAAGTCATAAATATATACAAAGAAAACATTCGTGTAGTAAACACCACCTAGAAATAAAGCAGACATATAGTACATTACAGTATAGCGAAGGAACGAAAGGATAAGGATGTTTGATAATAAATAATGCAAAGGAATTTTAACAGATGTAAAGAGGGACTGGGTAATTGGGTCATGGAAAGGAAAATTAGATATTTTAGCTCACACGATTTTACATAGATAATACATCTACATTGTTGTTTTACAAACCGTAAAAGGACGGTTCTAAAAGTTTATAAAATAAAACTTGAAACAATGATAAAACTTAACGAGAAAAATCGACACCAAGTTATATATCGATTGGCGTAAACTCTGAGTTTACTTCACTTTCAGTTCTCAGTGTGATTCGAGGGAAATTTATTACAATAGTATGCGAAGCCAACGTCGCCTACTTTAGGTAAAGGTCAGTCACATTATGACATATTCAATCGTTGCACTCGTATCAAGTATTTGTGCATTCTGTTTGTGTGCTGTTAGTCGGTGAAAAATTTAGTTTGGATGAAAGGATCGTGAAATTGTTTGCGTTGATTATATTAAGGTGGTCTTGTTTAGAGCTTTACAAAATTTTTCATTTTAAAGTTAATGCACGCGTTTGTTGTTGAACTATTGGAACGATATCTAAATCAAATTCACAGGCTTATTATTATTAAGACAAGTTGTTTTATTAATTAATCACTTTAATAAGAATAATAATCGATTAAAATTTTAGACTATCTTTGGAAAATGAGGAGCCTTATACGGATATTCAATTGGGTAAATATAATTGTAAAGAATGACAAGAGAAGATGAAGGTATATTAAATAATTTCAACCTAAATATAATTTTTGTATTAATCATAAGAATGGCGTTCCATGTTTTATTAGTCTTATTCAAAAACATCTATTAATCTTTAATTGTATACAAATAAAATATTAAATTAATAATACAAGATATTTTAGTTTAGTAAAATCTTTTAATAACATAAATAAATGCATTAATAAATATTTATTGTAAATTTCCATTTTTATAACATCGTATATTTTAATTCCGTTTATCTTAATCTCGTCTTGCAATCGATTATCTATCTTAAAAATGTATATTTATTTTATTTATACTACTACTACATATACTACTAATACTACTATTATCAGCAACTATATATTATATTAGCAATGCCACTTATATTTATTATTCCGAATTCCAATATATCCAATGTATTTATTTTATTTATACTACTACTGCTACTAAATATACTACTAATACTGCTATATATTTTATTGGTAATTTTACTCAAATTTATTATTCTAAAATCCAATATATCTTTTAAACATAAAATTTTTTAAATCAATACTAATGCTAATGAACTCCAATCTTTTGTCTTACCAAGAATAAAAACAGTGCAAGTGTTACTGTTTATTAAAGTATTAATTGTAGTATTTTTAGGTATATAATGATGCTAAATTAAGGTAATTAATAATGGATATTAAATTGCTTGTTTCAACTTGCCTCTAAATGATATAATTTACTCTTGCATTAAAGTGCTCGTATTTTTTTTTAGGCAGTAACAGATATTTACAGTATTATTTAAAGAAAATTAAGTTTTAAGCGCGTACTTTAAACAAATACATATTTACATTAAATATACATTCAAACAATAACTATTTTAGACTCCTTATTTTAACGATTAGACTAATGTTCAATGCGAGTCTCGTAAAAAACGAAAATGCATAAAGAATGTGACAGCTGGTCGATGAAAAATCTCGAGTGATAATAATTTTTCTTAATAACGCAAAGAAATAAAATAAAAACCTTTAACAATAATGTAAGATAATTAATCAATGTACTTCTGTTCAATTATCTTTAATATGGTAAAGTTATGTAACGGTAAATCGTGAAGTAACCATGTCACCATGTAGAGTCCTAATTATGTATTTCATTGTTATATCACGCATTTCAAGAATCAAAATCAACAAAATTCTATTCCTGAAGTTAATGGCACACGATGTGAAATAGACGCAACCGAACAGTAGCGAATTTATAGTAAACAGATTTCACAATACGTGGACATTGTAATTTATTAAGTTAATCGACTTGTAAATCATATATTACATCACGATGTCAATTCTGTGTCTCCATTATTATTTCGATCAATGAATAACTTTAAAAGAAATTAAATGACAAAGAAGTGCTATGCTTAAAAAGAGAGAAGCATCGAGGCGAGAGGTAAAAAGCAAGAAAGCTTTACGATCTCCCACAGAATGAGACACATCGTGGAGCTTTGCGTAGGTATGTGAATAAAATAACGAAGACTGGATATGAATTATGAAAAAGGGTGCCACAGAAAATTTTTTTTTATTTTCATTATTTTATTCATAGATTATTTACTAGAATATGCTTTGGAAAATTGTATATTTTGCAAACAAATATTCTATAAGAAAAATAATTTATCTTTTATTTTAATATTGTCGTCGTTATATTTATCTATTTTAATTTATCGGCTTATTAATTTGATTGAAAATCCACGAAAATATGAAAATATACTCTACTATATTCAATCATTATTGCGTTATCACTATTTTACATTATACATAATTCAAATTTTAATGATCTTCAAAGAGTATATATGGAAAATATTAGTTATATAATGAAACAGAGATATTATTGTTTTAAAACATTATTATATCCAAATCATGTTGATTAGAGAAAAATAGATCACCTAGCCATTTCCTTCTTTTACGTTATATAATACATAAAATTAACGAATTTATAAATAAATGATACAAATAAATTTTTTTGAATTTAATAACTTGTTACATGTAATGATTATTTATATGTATTAAATAAAATTCTTACTGCTTTTAAAAGATAATTATTATCTTTATGTGCTTTCGTAGTTTCATACATTATAATTGCATGAAATAAGATAAAGTCAGACTATATACAAATAATTATGACAGGAAAATTCTTACTTATTTCATCTAATTTTTTTAGAAATGTCATTGAATTATTTGTACACACTTAATGTCCTCTTTTCGCATTAGAATGATATTTCTGGTACAAAGAACATATATTTGAATAATTAGAGTGCTAACACACGCGGACGGCTTAGAGAAACAAACTTAAGGCAATTAAAATTATTATACAGTGCTGATTTATTTTACGTTTCATGATTTGAAGACATAATGTATTATCATTGAATTTCATTACTAACTTCACGCTTGCCTTATTATGAAAAGGAAATAAGTATAAATTATATATTGTCATATAATTGAATATGTATAAATTGAATATGTATGAATGTATAAATTAAATATATATGAATTTCATTGTTTCCTAAATGATTAACTATACAAGTAAATGAATACGACGTACTTATTAGTATTATTAAGTAAAAGTATTCATCGTAAAATTAATATATATTGTAATTTTGTAAAAATAATTCGGTCTATCTTAATCCAAAAGTTTTTATTATTATTCAATGGAAAATTATTTTTAGTAATTTTAGATTGATAAAGTTAAATTTCACATTGAACGTTTAAAAATATTTCTTCAGATTTTCGTTAAATGTTAAAGGTAAACATCATGATTGTTTATGCCATGAAGGACATCTGGTGCATCTAAGAAGCTTAAAATAATGAAATCTTGTCGTAAAGATGAATCTGAAAGATATCCTTGCTTGACATTTGAATTTCGGAAAAGAGTATGTATTTATTGAATGTTTCGTTATAAAATGCAAGAATTGAATTTTAATCTTTCTTACATGCCGCATCTTTTTGTCATTTTAACCTACAACTTTTTCGCTACTTTGCACCGTCAAAATTTAATAGCGAAATTTTTTTTTTAGAAGTGACGTATTAGCAATATCTTACATTTCAGATATTAACATTAAAGTAGATATTTCTAGTTGACGATAAATATATATAGGAAATAATAAATTTAAAAAAAAAAAAAAAATACTTTAAATAGAACGGCAAAGATAATTCGCAAATTCTAAATATATTTTAATAACTACTTCAATAAGTACTTTTGAATATCGAATGATTTATTATCGCATTTGAATGTAAAAATATTTTGAAATAAGTGTTTTACAAAGATAATTAATTTATGTATTCAACAACAATTATTTTTTAAAAAAATCGTCAACGACAAAAGGTCATATATATGCATATAACTTCCCGTAAAATTTAATGATTTTTTCAACTTTATAATGCTTATAACACCATCGCAACTTTTAGCATTTATTATTTCAATTTCCAATTAAAATCTTATTATTAGAAAAGAAAAAAAAATTTTTAACCAGCGACAATTGGTCTAGTCTGCTGAGATGTAAAAATATATTAAAAGGAAAACATTATCGAATACAATATTATTATTTATTCAATAAGCTTCTTACAAATTAAAGTCAAAGATATCCGAGGATGTACTAAAGGCTACGTTAAAGGTTTTTATTGAATTTTAATATTTTTTTGATCGAAATGTAATATTCCCTTATGGGGGAAAGAGAAAAAAAAAAAAACAAGAGGCAATTTCAAGAATGGTTATAAAGATGTTGAGAGAGTGCACAGCGATGATAATTGGCAGGAAGGAAACAAAGTGAGATTAAAATTGTTATAAAAAGCAGTTATAGATGCATTAAGGGATTAATAGAGAATAGCATATCTTCTGGATAAGCGATTGAAATGGATAGGTGGGTAGGTAGGTAGGTAGGTAGGTAGGTAGGTAGGTAGGTATGTAGGTATGTAGGTAGGTAGGTAGATGATAGATGGATAGATAGGTAGAGGTGGGCAGGGAGAGCGAGAGAGAGAGAGAGAGAGAGCGAGCAAGATTGGGAGCAAAAAAAGGTTGTAAGAAGGGTGAGAGGGGAGCGTAGAGGCGTCGCAGGTGCAAGGCAGGTAATTCATCGACTCACCCTCGCGGCGATCGAGGTGGTTGGCTTTTCCAGCAGATCCCATAAATACTTCTGGTATTGAGCGCATTTGCCGTCTCCAAATTCCTCCTCGTCTCGTTGCCTCAGCGACTCGGCCTCCTTGCGCATCTCCTCGTGCACGTGCTCCTTGCGCTGATGGTACTTGTGCTGGCAGCAGCTCTCTAAATACAGTTCGTCCACCCCCCAGTACTCGAGGTCGTCGCTGAACGCCAGCACGCACATCTCGTCGACGATGTGGAGCTTGCCGGTGCGGTAGAAGTTTAGGATCGAACTGAAGGACTTGGGGTGTCGGTCGAAAAAGTACTCGTTGTCGATGAGCGAGTAGTCGTCGCATATCTCGACGATGGCCTCGTGGGTGTTGCAATCGCGAAGGCGGCCGAGTCGGGTGTGCGGGAGCCGTTCGAGGGTACGCCAGAGCACCTCGTGCTTCACGCCACCGACGTTTATCGAGACGCGTCGGTTCAGCGCCTTGGAGCGCATTATCATAAAGGGCTCGGGCGGCAGCGAGCTCATCGACTGGGAGAAGCCGTGCTGCGTCTCGAGCATCTCGAGCTCCGGCTGCTCCACCCCACCGGGGACCGGAAGCGAGGGTGGCGGCGGAGCCGGGAAGGTCGAGGCCGGGAAGCCCGCTGCGTAGCGGACCTCCTTCGTCGCCGTTCCCATTGTCGCCGCTGCCGCCACCGCCGCTGCATCCTTGGCGATCGCCGCAGTCGGCAGCAGCACGCCGCCGCCGACGCCGGGGAAATATGATCCGCCAGCGCCTGGCGTCACACCTTCCAACCCGAAGGTCTGCTGCTGCTGCTGCTGCTGATGCTGCTGATGCTGATGCTGCTGCTGTTGGCATAGTGCGAGCCCGTGCACCTGCGAGCTGCCGCTGCTATTCCCGTTGCGATCCGGCTCGACGCCCGACCCGCCGTCCTCGCCCTCGTACCTCGTCTTGTTGTCCTTGAGCATCGGACGAGCCGCGACGAGGGAAGAAGAGCCACCTGGCAGCTCCTCCGCCTGCGCCCGGCTATTTCCTCATCCGTCGGTACAAGGGCTGCTCACCACTTCATCCGAGCACCGAATCACGGGGATGCCCGAACACCGAGGCGTCATAATATTGCCTGGAAGCAGAGATGAGATAGATCCTTTGAGTCTACGGATGTCCGTTGAATGGCAATTGAGGCTCTGTTGGTGGAGCTTGCGTTAGTTAGTTGGGGGTTGTAGGTGAGCGTTTCGGTAAGAGGTGAAAGAGCGTTTTCGCTTTCTCTTAGCGTCGATTGTGGCTTACATGTGCAACTACATGAGATGTATATGGACGTTTTATCGATAAGAGAGAGAGAGTCGCGGGCTTTGCCTTGTGCATTCTGGGAGTTATTGGATGTTGAGTAATAAGCATTGGAAGGCAGAATGAATGTAATTCAATAATGTGAAGGATAATCGATATGTGACGTATCGTAATATTATTAATTTTTTTTCTATTGAAAATGACGACAAAATAACGTCTAAGAGTGACGTTTAGCATTGACCACCAATTGTTTGCGGTTATTTATTTTACGATGACTTGGGTAGGGTTTTAAATTTTTGTTTCAAATGTTAAAATGCGAAAGAAGAAAATTATTTGTAAATCAAACAGCTACTGTTGCATTGCGATGTTACAATAATATGTACAAATGTGTAAACTGCGTTATGAAATGTGTAAATAAAATTTAAAAACAGTTTACTAATTGGTTGCCTGGGAGCAAATTTTACAACTCTATAAAATCCGATTTAACATTGTTAAAAAAATTCTAATACACACTTATCGATGATTGTCCACTGATTTTTATCCATAATTAATATTTATAAAACTCTATGCAGAAGTGCCTAAATTTAAAAATATTTGCAAACCATTAGGTATTAATGTATTTTGTGAAAAGTTTCTTATTTGTGGTAATATTTATTTTCTATAAATTCATATCAATAAGATTCATGAGATTAATATTTTAAATTAGATTACACGATAAAATTTTCTTCTAAATTTGACAAATACTTAATATTTTTGTCTAAAGTCATGGCTACGAAATTTATTACCGTAGCCGTTTAAAGGTAATGATCTTGAAAATAAAGTTATGAAAATTTAAGAATATATTTTACTATTACTATTACATATATATATTTTAAACGTAAAATATTATTTAAAATTATTATTAATAAAGTGTATAGTAACAATAAGTTATTATCGAGGTAATATTAGCCTTTGCAGATATATGTTAAATATTTGAGTAGCGTAATATTTTATACCAATCAATAAAACTAGTTTCACAAGTGCATGATTTATAATCAAAGATGTCGACGTGATTTTAATGCCAATTGATAAATTTCAGACTTGCGTAATATTTATATTGAAATACTTCGATTAAATTTAAATACAATCGAAATAATATTATTAAATTTAGATTTCATTTAGCTTAATAATTTAAAATCGATTAATATTTAACTTTTTTTTTTATAAAACACATAATTAAATTAAGCAGATAATTAATATGGCCGCGAGCGTATGTACGGCCATACATATGCCTATATAATAAATTGAAACGTACATCATTTATTATTTAATAAGCGGATTAATATTCATTTCATTCTTGTTGAAATACGTATGTGTATTTATTTTTTAAAAATATATATTTTTAATCATTTATTGGACATATGTGTTTCTTAAAACTTTAGAATTAGTTTACGATTCTATCAAATAAAGTTTATGACTTTTAGGAAGAGCGAGAAAATCCTTTTGATGTTTATTACATATTAATGAAAATTTAAGCATTCTGTCTTTTTATTTAAGTATCGTTAATTAGTAAAATATTAATTTTAATTTTATATTCATTGTACTTTAATACAAAAATAATTCACAATTTTGCTACATTTGTATTTTCTGTTTTAATATTCGTTTATTAAATTAAATATTATATATTACATGTAGATATTACTAGACGAATGTACTAAAATCTATCCATAATATTTGAATTAAAAATATTTTTTATTGTATACCTCGTTAGATTAGAAATGACATCGAATTAAATGATTTTTGAGAATTTCAAATGTGGCTTGTCATTTATATATATGTATGTATGTATGTATCTATATATATAATATGCATAAATATATTAAATTATTAATATAAATAAAATTCAAAATTGTAATTGTAAGCTACTGCACATTTAATGTTTAATATTTAATGTTTCGTGAAGAAAGTTCTGTAAAAAAATTATCTTATACAAGTTTATCGTGAAATATAATAAAATTAAATATGTATTCAATTTAAATAATGGATTCGTATTATGTTGTAAACTATGTAAATATTATAAATAAATTGTTTAAGTATATTTTTAAATAATTGCACATATCAGTATTCATCGTAAATAAAAACATATACGACTTTTAACTAAAATATAATTAAATATTTATAAATGAATGAAAATGTCATTAAATAGTTTTTATTAAACAAAGCTTATATTATTATAAAAAAAATTGCGAAATTTAACTAAGATACAGTGAATACTTTAAAAGAAATTTTCTTTATAAATTATAAAATAGTAATGATCCAATAAAATCTTTTACTTTAGAAAGAAATACATTAATAATGTTTTTACACAAATAGAGCAGTACTAAAAAATAATTCATATTTACCTTGACATATAGACAAATATAGGTATACTTGAGAATCTATGAATGACTTATTTATGTAAGAGATTTTATTGGTAAAGCGCTTATTTCTTTGGATGCAGAAAATTGAAGTGACGGACTCTTGCAATTTGTACAAAAGGATACGAGCACGGAATCTCAATAATACCTATAAAACTCATTTATGTACAATTTACTTTAAAAGATGAGACTTAAAATTTGTATCATTAATGTTAAAAGTCCTTTAACATGACGTTACGAATTATCTGCTTAAAAAGTTAACGGAATTACTGCTGATATTACAATAAATTAAATCTTAAGGTATTTTTGTTTTAATATGTATGTACAATATATGTACAATATATACAATATATATGTACAATATATAACATATGTACAAAATATTTTTCTATTATATATATTTGCACTAATTAAGCCATTAATTGATGATTTTTAAGTATATAATATTAACAGAGGAAATCTTTACTTTTATTGTCGAAATTAATATAGAATATCTTAAAGATATTCTGAAAAATAAATTAGAATTATATAAAATACATTTTACTTTTAAGTTTATTTATTGTCAAAAGTATAAGATTTTGTATTTTTACTTTAATTTGATCAATAAATGATTGAGCCAAATTATTATTAAAAAATGCATTACAATATCTCATTGTATTACTTTCATTTCTTATATAATTATATATATATGATACAATATATATTTTTTTGTATCAAAAAAAGACTTTTACAAATTATCTCAACAGTTAGGATTATGTAAACAATAACTCTACACTTCCTATATAGTACGATGTATGTATATATATATAAGTATACGTAATATTTAATATATTAAGGGTAATTTTTTACAATAATTTAAATATCAAGAATTTAAAATGGCCAGTTAAAAAAGTGTATACCAATTGATGTATCTCGATGAAGCAATTAAAAAATAAAATGAAATAGATTAATAAGAGATTTTCTTTTAACGACGTTTAATCTATCTCTTTATATTTATATATATATATATATATCAAGAAGCCATGTCCATATAAATAATTTTTTAAGTACGATAAATTAAATTGGCCTACTGTGCACTTAGTTTTTAGTGCAGTCGGCAATCAATACTTGACAGTATGCGGAGTATTGCTCAAAAGCAGTCCTTATTTGGGAATTTGTTCCTATTCGTTGTAACCATGAAAAAATAAAATACAGTAACGCCTGGAGTATTTCATTCTCATGATTACATTCTGTTTGAATTGCCTAGTTACGTAAAGCGATTGCCGAGAGTCTATACGTGCGTATTTGAATAGCCGTTATAGAAGTATCGCCAATAAAAAAGTAATAAAGTAAAATGTAAGTTTGATAAATGGCTGTTACAAGTATTGTTCGAACTATTATTTATAAAGTACAAAATTCAGTTTATCAATCGTGTTGTACTCGACAATTTTTCTTTGGAACAATGTTTAAAAATAACCACATTAAACGTGTCACAAAAAACAATACTACGTAATCGTAATACTTGCAATTATATTTGGAAATAATATAAAAACTTCTATATTTTCTTAATAACAGTGGAATCACATTTTATAAGATACATTGATCTGTAATATAGATAAATCTTACTCTAATTACATAACTATAATTTTACTATGTTTTGTTTAAATATTTATTTTTTATTTTATTAATATTATTAATTGTATATATACAGCAATTAAAACATATATTTCACGTTGTAAAATAAGTTATTGATTATTAACGGGATTGCAGAATATAAATTATTTTATTTAAAATACCAATAAAATTATTTAAGAATTTTGCCTATTTCTGAATATCTGCTGCGACATCATCCGCGTTTTGAAAATCTGCTAGGATATGAATTCGCAATTCAATTTCATTTTTGCTCGTACTATAAAACATAATAAATTATAATGAGAAGATCAGTACTTTTTTTAGTAGCACTAAGAAAAAGATTTGCACTTTTAGATGCAGAGATTCGTGTGAATAATTCGTTACCAGTCGTTTTTGTCTATATATTACTATCATTATGGCGCGAAGTGCGATAATTTGCTTACAATAATATTATTTTACGTACACTTTCATTATATAAACGTGCATATATACATATATATATTTGTATATATAGAATTTTTTTCCTGTATTTATTAGAATATCAAATAAACATAATTATCTAAGTAAAATAAATCGACTTTAAAATGAGAATAATATTTTTTTATTTCTATTGACTTATTATCAATGTTCAATATTCAAGTATTTAGCACAAGATGTTTTAAAAGAATACAAATTATCCAATTTTAACAATCAAATTCAAATCATTAGATTTATTCATTTTATAATAAAATAATAAATTATAATTAAAATTTATAATAAATTTTATAACAAAATAGATTTAGTAATAAAAATTTATTTTATAATCAATTTTATAATAAAAATAGATAGCAAAGAGAGTAGCAAACAAATTTAACAGTAGAATGAAAGATGATTAAATAATTGATGTAAGGTGAAGAATTGTAAAAAAAAATTATAGAAGAATTTTATAATGTCAATTAGAAGACTGAAAAATATTTATATTTATTTAAGAGTCAAGTGCAGTGGCTGTTTTACGTTCACTTATTCTTTTCAATAGATTATCCGATGAATTCAATCATTTTCATTGAACACATTGTTCAAGTGTACAGCAAATGTACGAAGATTTATTTTTAATTCGTTTATCAATGCTTCATATTGCTTAATTATTTGAATCAACAAGTAATTAATGCGTACAATACAAAAGATTTAAAGCAACGGAATAATTTCTTAGAATTAATTAAACTACATTTAATCGACATCAAGTTTTACATTATCCACGTGTAACATAATTATTTATTCAAATTATGCTACATACTTTTTTTTTTACCGATTTTATGTAATATATTGAAGTGAATGTAAGAGTGGAAGCTTTTATTAGCTGTATGGTGGAAGATAAAGTTTGAAAAGTGAATTATAACTCGAGACATTCAAATATGTTTATAGTTCTTTGGAAACGTGTTATATTTTTGTTACTCATTATTCATATACAATAAATGGATCATAAAATAAAAGAATTGGCAAAAGGCGCTAATATCGCAAGTACGTTCAGAATCGGAATACACAGCTCGCGAGTTAAACCTTTTTCAACACTAGTGTTTAAATCAATGTACAGATGTCTTTGAAGATAATTTTTCGGGCGATTGTAATTATCTATTACATTTTTAACTATTAATGACTAAAAGTTATACAAATATTTTCATATTACAAATTCACTGCATTTAATCTCAATTATGATAATACAAAATCTCGATTATGCTAAGAAGAATTCCGTTCCTATAATTTTTATTATAGGAATTATTATTGAAATTATCTAAATCCAATTTTTTCTTCACATTTTTCTAAAATTAATTTTCTAACTTCTTAATTTAATTCTTTATTATTATTTGATAAATAAAAATTAGTGGAAATATTCTTGAATGATAAAATTTTATTCTTAAGAAATACTGGAAAATTTGTGTCTGCAAGTTAATACTGAAAGTTATTGCGTTGGTCTATTTTGAATGTTGATCATCTGTTACTAACTATTTACATGTTATTGGAAAAAATATTTAGAGTTACTCGACACATTTATGTTCGTAATAAAATTAATTAAAATTTTAATATATATTGAAATTAATCGATTTACTATGAAAGAAATATGAAGTTTATTACATCTAAAAATTATCATTTTTTAGTTTGAAAATTTAATTTTCTTTCTTTAAGTCATTTTAATAGATCAAAGTCCTAATAGGAGTGTGCATTTTAGTGTAAATTAATAATTTGTTATTGTAATGAGCAAATATCTGTTGAGTAATATATACTACATACATCATTTAATTAAATATAAAACATCAAATAAATACTTTAATAAATAGTAATTATATTTAAATTGAATAATTAATAACTGTAGCATACAAGCACACAAGATTGCGATCAATTATTTCTTATTAGATTATTATTAAAATTATATAAAGATAAACCGATATTTTATAGAGCTCTTGTAATGATCATTTAATTATAAACATAAATAACATATTATCAAATTAAAAAAAAATATTATTTTTGAAATTGTGCTTTTGTACTATATAAATAATAGTATAGTGATACAGACAGTGTAGAATATAAATTTAGCATGATGCATAAAATGTATCAAATATAAATATATATTTATTTAGAATCCTATTTTATTTTAAAACAAATTCTTTTACGATTGTCATCTCAATTATGAAAATATGTATGAAATAAAATTATACAGTAAATGTGATCTTAATACTCTTTTATAATTTTAGCTAAATTTTATGACAAATGAAGGTAAAGAGAAAGGGAATTTCGATTATAGCATGTATTTTACTGATTTTACACAAACACACACACGCGCGCGCGCGCACACACACACACACACACACACACACACATCATTCAAGATTTAAATATTTTTTAATAAATTAAAAATAAGCAAATATCATTAAATAACTAATTGTTCAAAATTACCAATCGAGTTAATGCATTTTAAAATTTACAAAATTAATAAATTTGAATCAAAAAAACTAGAAAAATTTTACAATTAAAACATACATATTTTATCCGAATTTAACAATTTTTCATTCCTAACATAATTAAATATTTTTAAAGGTATTATACGATATTTTTATCAAACTGTTTTGATATTTACTCGAATGTTTTTCTTTAGAATTATTAAAACAATAGTCGATAAAATTTTTTCTGTATAAAATTTAAACAAAAAATAAATACTTGTTACTTTATTATATATTTTCAAATACTATGTACAATATATTTTCTAAAAATATAATAAAAAAATAATATTTAACTACCAAATATTATTAATTTATCTCAGATTAAAAAATTTAGTGAACATTATTATTATGGTTAAAAAACAAATAAAATTATTTATTATAAATTTTATCATGATGGTATTGTAATTAATGTTATACTATCAAAAACGACAGCTAGAAGCATTGAAAAATACGCGTTCAGTTTAAAAGCAGTTTTACCATCCAATATGGTTGAAAAAATGTCATGTAAGCACTCGCGTTGGTATGCTTGTTTATATTTGTATTAATTAAGTAATTAGAGTGGGCTATCAGAAAATCAAAATCGCGAGCGTCCACGATCATTCTCGAATCTCCCGGGGCTCTTTTATTTTGATGTCGCGGGCGTCGTGACCCTGGCTCCGGAAAACGAAAAAAGATCCAGAAGGTTGCACACACATTACCCATTGCGTAAAAGTCATTTTGACGTCCCACGGCTTCGACACGCGCATAGTTGCGGGAAGTTTTCTACGAAAATAAATGACGGACAATTGGCGCTCATGCAACATAGGATTTACAACTAAATGATCTACGTGTAAGTGATTATTTTCAAAAGTCCAAATGCTTAGCATAAATTTGCAAAGATTGATTTTTAATAACACCCATTTCATATCTTCTGCACTTCAAGCTCAAGAAAAACATGCTACACGGGTCTTAAACGAGTGATAATGCTTATTTACAGGAAAGATATCGTATTTCCATATTATTGAATTATCTGACAAGGATTTGCCAAATTCATTTCCAATCAAAAGATTGTCTCATTTCAAGCTCGATCTCTACTTAAAATTTGAAATACCCATTAATTTAGGAAATGTCTCACTTTCAAGAACTTCAGTAATTATTATTGTACATGCAATTCGTATTATTCATTCGACGTTCCGACCTCTCAGTGCAACCTCTTTCATCAGGAGCAAAAAAAAAAGAAAATTCTTCAATCCAACAGACTCAATATTCGTATCTTTAATCATTTATCATTAAACAGTTGGATAAAGATTTAAAGGTAAGAGAGAAACAGCGTACTATCGTGCTTCAAGCATTGAGGCGTATCGCGCACGTAAAGCTCGGTGCAAAGTCAAGTTTAAATGCATATTGCAAGCCATCAAGATCGCGACGCCAAGCATCATTAAGAGGAGCGGAGAGAAATTTGTATCCAAACAAACGACCAATAAACGTGGAAGTCTGAAGACAATATTAAGGCAAAGGCACGCGCTTAAGAGCTACCGTAACGAATAAAGGTTGCCTATGTTACGTAAACATCGGTGCGAGGGAAAAAAAATCGTCCCGCATCGCGGCCATGGAGATTTACGCCCGAGTTTAATCCCGGGAAGACTGCCAGAATCGAGTCGTGGCACGTCATACGTTATACTTTTATCTACGTATGTCGTCGTCGCGCCGACGCCAAAGCCAATAACGCCAACACCACACACTCCTAGATGCTTCGTTCGCAATCGACTTTGTCACCGAAGACCCCCACCACCTACCTCCGCCCCCTCATTCTTTTTGGCTGAGAAAAATAAAATTAAAGTTGTTGCAAAAGTGTATTTTAAGAGGTATTGGATAAATACAAGCTTTATACGGCTAATGAATAGTCCTATTTGTTCATCTATTGAGTGGGATGAAATTTTGTAATATTAAGACAGGCATCCAGTAGGCAATACACACTGCATACAATGTCGTTTTATTAAAGATTATTTTCAAAATTTTCAAAATTCTCAAATTATTTACAAATAAAAAGTTATTCCAAATTACTTTCAACTTTTATCTTACATAATAATAGCTCAATAAGTATAATACAAGATAATCAATAAAGATTTTCTTTTTGAAAATGTACAAATGCATGATTATTTCGATTTCTAAGGTAAAGAACATTAAATAAGAAAATAAACATACAGATGAGAGAGAGAGAGAGAGAGAGAGAGAGAGAGAGAGAGAGAGAAAGAGAGAAAGCGATAATTGTAAAATAATATGCATGCCAGGTATGGGAAGTAATACGATTGTATATGTTTACCGTTGAGGATAAATAGAAAATGAGATTGTACATTATATTGGAAAATGTAATCGTATCGATATATTGCACTCTTATTGAAGGAATTAACAATTTCTTTATTTTTTTAGAAAATTTTTAATGAAACAATTTTCACGTGAATTTTTTAAAAATTAACATCGACGCGTATCATTCTTAATTCATTACTCTAAAATCTTTTTACTGTTTAGATTTTCAATCATAACTTATTTTTATAATTAACTTTCTGCTTTAATTAATAACTTGAATAAAGAAAAAGAAACATAATTATTTTTAGAATGTCATTAAACAATTAAGAGATTTATCAAATTATTGTTGGTTCTTTTTTCAATATTCTACTAATAATTGTTTGAATTTATTATTATTAAAATAATTTTTATTGTTGAACTAGTAAATGAAATTCTAATCGAGTCTTCAAACGAAATTTTGAAATACATTAAATGACAAATATAAATTAACTGCGATATTATAATTTACATATAATTATATTAATTATATTTTTAATAAATGTTAAAAATACTATATAGATAGCAATGAATTATTCATAACAAGAAATTATAAATATTAGAATTTGTATTTACATTTATAAATTATTTTATATGATATGAAAAAATTAAATTTCGTAAGAGTTTAATGGAATAGTAACTCCGTTTACATTTAGTTTTTAACATTATAAGCAAGGAGAAAGATTTCTATTACATAATAAAAATTAAAAATATCTAAATTTTGCATAAAAATGTTTAAAGTTAAATGTATTTTATTTAATGATTAAAATTTATTATTAAAACAAAAGAGAAAGAATACAAAAGACATTTTAATATGGTTTTAGATATTATTAATAATATATAAAAATTCGCGAAAATAAATATTAGAAATGTAGCTATTTAAATGCAAGAATTTAATTAAAGAAAGCATTTAATCTTGAAATACATTGCAAAATATTTGCATTTTAAATTTTCATATCAAAATAATCATAAGCTCACGTTCAATATTATTTGGACTTCTGTATAAGTGATACGAGAAATTCAATGATCAAAATGTATTTATAAGCATAGTCAATAAGCTATTGACATTTTATAAATTGTACAAATATATGTTTGTTACCACACAAATTTACTTTCACTTAACGTGTGCTTGTAAATTTTAATGCAATATCATACACCGTGTTCACTCCCAATAATTATTCAATAGCTCTCCCATTGTTTATGATTTTATTAACTACCTATTGACACATAAACAGCGCTTGCAGTCTCCTTACGAAGTAGACTCACCGCTAACTAAATTTGTCGCAGGGCAATTTTTCGCTACGCTACTTCTTTCCTTCTTCGTCTTTTTATCTCTCCTCCTTTTCTTAGTTTGTATCGGGCCGAGCCTTCGCCTATTTTAACTTACATCAGTACGTAATACCGTGTCCACTCTTAAACACCTATACATCGCCTGTCAAATCTACCGCACTGTTTTTTTTTTCTCTTTTTTTCCCCAATTTTTTCCTCATTCTCATTCTCACTCTCGAGAATTCGACATTCCTTTCCAAGTGTCAACGCGACGCATTAATACAAGCAATTGCCAACTATGCACAAAGATAAATATCTCTCCAAGTTTTCGCAAAGGGACGATCGATTCGTATTTCTATTTGCTCGGGCAATGGAACGAGCATCTACTATTATAATTTATTTAAGCCTGTGAGCACAATGTGCTGGCATCGTCAGAAAATTTTTCATCCCTTCTATGCTATACTACTATTATTGGGAGGGCCGTTTGATACAAGTCGTTGGCAATGTTTCATTAATTTTATTTGATTTTCTGTGCGGCATCGGAGTGTCTAGGACGAAGAGGCTATGGCAATCAAAATCTAATAAAGGATCTGAATGTACATTGTTATAGTTTACAAATAAAATGCAATGCATCGCACTATCTGTTTAAAGAGGTTTGTTATACCTGTCCTTGATCTATTCATTAAATTAGATTAACTTTCACAATAGGCGAGGGATAAATTTTGTAATGTTTAAAAGTCTTTCAAGACAATGACAGATATATATATATATATAATGTTAAATTGATAGCTGTATTAATGGTGGTATTCGTATTATTAAGTTAAAGCGAAAAGCATGCAGACTCTCAAGAATTAATTATATTTATCTAAAGATGAATAATATAGTATTATTCTTATTAATAATTTTCAGGCTATTATTGCTGAAAAAACGTATTCACATTTAAATTTACATGAAATCGTGATAAAAATAAACTTATATTTGATACATTATATATATATATATATACATTTCTTTTAATTTAATTTCAATTTCAGTTATATACATAATTTCAAGTAAATATTCTAAAATATGATTCCAAGAATATATATCTTATCTAAGATCGTATCCTCGAATAACTTGGAAACTCTTCTAAATATCTTATAAGATAACAAATTATTATTTAAAATGGTATTTTAAACATTATGAAGATTTTAAATTATTCGCAACCACAAATTAACACAAATTTTTAAATAAAATTGAAATAAATTATATTTATTTCTATATCCAGATTTTGTAATTATAAAGTCTTTACTTTAGAAAATGTTTCTCGAAAAGTAGATAAAAGAATATAAAAAATGATTTATTACATAAAGTTAAATTCTTAAATATTTAATGTTCTGTTGAATAAATTACTTGAATCCATATTTTATTAATTCTCATAGTTTAGATAGGAAGTTAATTATTCATTTTATTTTTCAACTTCATTTGAATAGAATTTATTTTATCATTTTTACCTTAAAATGTTTTATAGAGTGCAAAAAAATTAAAAATTTAAAATAAAATAGCAATTATTAATACTAATACTGTATTTGGTCTTTACTATATATGTATGAGCGAATGAAAATATGTGTGGGTGCATTGATGATTTATATTCCATTTGTTATATTCCATATTCAATATGAAATTATTGTAATTTGAAATAGAACTAACCTAATTTAATATATATGAAAAATAAAAGGCAATTTTATTAACTTAAATATTTAATACGGAAGCACAGAAAAGACATGACGTAACATGCAATAGTACCTCTACCACAATAAGACAAAAATGGAATCTCAAGATCCTCGAATTTTTTGCTGACTATTCTTTTTCCTATTAAATTCTGCTCTAATTTTTACCAAATTACAAAACTAAATTTTTGCGATATATCATCGAGACAATAATTCTTACAAATTTAATTGTAGAACTTAATTTTCAATTAAAAAATAGCTTTAAATTAAAATTCCTTAAATTAGAATTATTTTTTTATTTTTTGTTTAATTTATAATTTGTTTAATATTAACTACGAAAACTAGTATGTTTATTTGTGTAACATTTATTTGTTATTAATATATTTCTATTATTCCATGCTATTTCTTCAACAAACAATTAAAAATACTTTACTCTTAAAAAAGATTGTTTCTATAAATAAAAGAACGTGGATTATAAAAAGTATAATCTATAAATCCAACTATTCTTGAAGTAATCAGCTAGCTTTTTCATAAAATTCTTAAAATCTAAAAAATCAACGATGGCTCAATCTTATTGTGATTCATATTAATGAGAATCAATATTAAAAATAAATGCAACAAGTATATATTGATTTAAATGAAATTTAATTATTAATTAAATCAACTCATTTAAAAATCATTGCTTGATTCTATTTATACCAAATGTTAAAAACAACTGTAAAGATAGTATATAATAGTGACATAAACTACAAAAACAATGCTGTTTCATAAAGAAATTTAGTGTAAACAAAAACACGCCATCGTTTATTTTAGAATAATTAATGCTTCGCTGGGCTTTTGTACAAAGAAAAAAATAATAGAATTCACCAAGCATTAGAAATAAAAGAACAATAGTTAACCATTATGAATTAAATATTTCGTGTGTTAAAACTATAACGATCATATCTATTTCTATTCTTCCAAGAAAAGAGAAATTTAAAAGATAAGTTACTTATGGATGGATTTTCTATTTTCTATTATTCATTTATGTTGTTCTTCTTTTACTGCGTAGTGCTTAATTATTTCATTTAACGTTCTTTTATTTATGCACAATCAACTCAATATTTTATTCTTTTCTCCGTTAATTAATCTGTTCTCCATGTAGCAAATAATACATGAAATTTTAACGGTACAACATGCATACAAAAATTGTTGAGTTTATATTTAAATATATCTGAAATATATGAAAATATGCCACAAACAAAAAGACTTATTTGTAAAGTTAATATTTTCGTTGTATTTCTATAATTAATAGCAATAATTTAAATAACTACTTAAATGTGAAGTATGTTTTTTATATTAGAATTTTTTATTTAAATACAGTATTTAAAGGTACGAATAGAGTATTAAACAATTCTTAAATTTTCAAAATTTAAGAATACACCTTTTAAATAGTCCATTTTTTTTTTAATGATATAATTATTTTTAATTTAGCATCCTCTTTATTTGCAAAATGTACTAAGTTGAAAGGAATTATAATTTGGAAGCACGTTTGAAAGAACCCATTTAATTAAACGTGCATGCATTTGTGTGTATCAGAAGCCTGTTTATTGTATTGAAATTCTGCACGATAATTATGCATATTACAAAGAGGGAATATTATTATTCATTATAAAAGTAAGTAATAATTTATGTATAATTCAATTTATCTGTCAAAATTAAAATTTTTTTTACATGGAATAAATAATGAAAATTCAACTGTTAGAAGAACTTTGGTATATATTTCATATAAAGGAACAATTTTGAATTTTTGTATTATAAAAATTTAATTAACGATTACTTTGCTAAATAACCTACATAATAATATAATAAAAGATTTTGTGCAGTTTATCGTCTAAACGATGAAATATAATTTTGTAAAACTAGTTCTGAAAAGTTATAATGCTTATTACTTAAAAATAACATGACAATACAAAAAATATACATTTAATTGCATAAATTAACAATAAACTTAGATTTAAATGATATTAATTATTCTATTAATGGTAATAGGATTTATTATTCATTTTTATTATTTTTATTTCATTGTTGTATTAAATTCATTAATAATGTTATGAACAGACAAATTAAAAAAAAATATTCATTGAACAATAATTTAAATTCAAATTTACCAATTGAAGTATACTTTAATCCTTTGTGAAATATTTTTTTTGTATAATTCAATATTTTATTTGACTTTAATTTTACAAGACAATATAATTCACTTTACACGAACTTTTCTATTGTTTTTAAATAAATAATAAAAAGTTGATAAATAAATACAAATAACAATTAAATTTTTAGAATATAATTATTATATAGTTGCACGTTTTGTAGGTATAAAATAAGTTTAATTTAAAATAAAATATAAAATAACAATAATATTTAAAAATTATATAAGTTTATTTTATTCTTTTTAAAAAATGAAATTTTATTCCTATTAAAAATTATTTATTTATTTTTAGTAAAAAAAAAAATAAATCGTATGAATATTGTAATATAAACACTAGTCAAAATATTCTTTACAGAATATCAATAATCATCATAAACTTCATCAGATTCTGGTTGACATCGTCATTTTTATTTTTGGAGATTCGAAACAATTTAAAATCATATTGAATCAATAATTTTATATTAAATAACATTATGAATCATCAAAATTTCGATTACGTGAATGATAAAGATAATATAGAATTTAAAATGAGTAATAGTACTAATATGTAAAATCATTATTTTAAATATTATATATCTGCCTATCCCTAGTAGATTTCCTATTAGCATATAGATTTTAAATAAATAAACTGTTTATTTTCAAGAACTATGTAATGTAAAATATCAGTACAAAGAAATAAATCATCAGCATATGAAATTTGACAGTTCAAATTCCTGAAACGTTGAGGCAATTGAATAAAAATAGAGTGCATAAAGGACATTGTACAAAGTATGCCTTCAAGTCATTTTGACAAATGAAACATATTTTTACTTTTTAAATGATATTTCGTTTATTATTTAACAAAGTAATAACGAATTAGTATTTAACGAAGGATAATCGATTGTTTGAAAATACTCGTATGCGAGTGACCTTAAAGCAAGATAACCTCATTTATACCCAATAATCAGATGATGCAAATGCTCAGTGTCGACTCTAACTGTTTCCCTTTAAACTCTAAAAGCTCCTGCAAGTTACAAAACAACTGTAAAGCGCACAAAAGTTTTATATTTTATACTTCCCTGTGGCACACGCCCAAGACAGAGATAGATAGATAGAAAGATAGATAGATTGATTGATTGATTGATTGAGAAAGAGAAAGAGAGAGGGGGGGGAGAGAGTACTGGGCATTAATCTTGCTCATTCTACTGCACGACGCTCACGTGTAACAGCGACGACCTCCCGCACATTAAGCGCAACAAGAAGCATATACATATGCACGCACGCGCCCGCGCGCGCTCATACACACACAGCCACACATACACCTACGTATATAAAGAGAATGAGAGAGAATGAGAGAGCGAGAGAGAGCGCGGCTAAGTGTTGACCTTCATCGAAGAGGCGTCGGGGCGTCGACGATCGCCTAATCTGTCTCGCTGGATCTACCAAGGTTCTCGAGCCTTTGCGTCTATATCACATATCGGAGTGCACGCACGCTGTGTTTAGCACCTGTTATCCCCTCGCTTCCTTCTTCTTACGAACATAACACTCTCTCTCTCCCTCTCTCTCTCTCTCTCTCTCTCGCCCACACGCTCGCATTATACTCGCGCCACGCGAACTTGAAGCTCGAAGGGGTCGCACGATAGTGAACGGGGTTAAGGGCTGCGGCAACGACGTTGGCGGCATTAGAGCTTTAACGCGTCAGAGCGCAGTCTAAAAGGGGTCAATGAGGGGCAGGGTTATTAATAAGATTTCGGTGGGTAAAAATAAATTCGCGCGCTGTTCCGCTTGTGATGATGGGCGATGGGAGAGGAAGGAGGGGACCAATACTGGGCGGGGTGGGGGTGAGACGACGCTTTCTTTTGGAATGCGTCCGACGGCTGTCACCGTAATACTGACAATGCGAATGGTCAATGCGAACGACAGCCTCTCCCGGATATTTTTGTTGAGCAGATATGCCGTAGGCCGTTGCACTTTCACTCCGATTAGCTCTTTATGACGACGCTCAATATTTCTTTGTTTAACTTATTGCTCTTAGACTTTTCAATGTCAATTCGCTCCTTAGAATTACGTCATTCTGTCGCGCGCGCGCTTTCCAAAGCTTCTAAATGCATAAAACCGTAATTGCACTGGCGGGGTTAGATTTTTCAGGAATAGCTTATTGGACGTCGGTCTCAATTACTCGTTTATTGTACTGATAAATTCTATAGTATCGGTGAGCACTGACAGCTTAATGTAAATGTTTCTTATTCGTTATTTTGATTATATTGTACTGTACAATAACTAGACAATCTAATGGTAAATCTGTCTAATGCAATTGCTTATACTATTAATAATAATATAAATTGTAATATATTAATTTTTAAAGTAATTGAAAAGATTTTATGAAAAAGTAGTCAATTAATATAATAAAATACATACAAATTAGATGTTTATTGTCATATTTAATTTAGGGAGTATATAAGATATTTTATTGTTAATATTCCCTTTAGAGAAGCTTTTAAATACATCCACATCTATAATTATGGATATTTATTGGAATCCTAAGTTCAATCTATTAATAACATAAGGATAAAATTAGATGTTTAAATATATTTTTTATTAAGTAATTGGTTTGGTTTTTTTCTTTTTTGAAAACACAAACATTGTTAGATTAATTTACTGCATTTCCATTATTAAATTTACACAACATCAAAAATTAAATAACTGCAAACATAATACAGTATAATACACAGACGCAGAAAAAGATGTAATAAAATTGTAACTAAAAAATATTTGAAATTCATATCAAATTTCAATCTAAGATTAAATGGCAAAGATTATTTTGTTATTTATTACGTTAAGTAATTAAGTATTCCTTATCGTGTTTAAAAAAAAAGCAAAGATATTTAAACTATTGTATTTATATTTGCAAAATTTCTGCAATATCATTATTTTATGAATAAAATAATTTGTTTGCATAATACATTACGCGAACAATACGTATTATACTATATATTATTGATTATAGAAATAGTTCTATACGCAACTTTTATCTATGATTCTCTTCATAATAGTATTATTAAATGATACGTTTAAATAGAACAATAAATTATTTATTTATTTATTTAAATATCCGCAATAGCATTCAAAATATTGACTTGCAAAAACTATATTATATTTAACTGCAATTATTTACTTAGTCATTGTTTCTAAACAGAACGTACAATAGTATGATTTAAAAGTAACTTAGATCAATGACTTCTATACTTTTTCTTTAAAAAGTTATAGACTGTTCACGAGCGATTTTATTTTTATACCAATTTCAATGTATATTTGATGCAATGTAGAGTTGAATATATTAAATGAATTGAACATAAAGCAACTTAACTTAAAACATGAAATATGAAAAATAAATATAATTATAATAGTTTTGATCGAAAAATGTTGAAAGTAAAAATTAAAGAAAGTCTGAGCAATAAATCATTAATCGTTGGTTCATATGCAATATAATTCAGCTATGAGATTTTAATATTTCCTTTAGATTATTAAATTGAATAGAGATTTTTTTTTAAAAATGTATCCCTGATTGATATGTTTCATTTTATGTAGCTGATTATCATCTACTTACTTAAGAATAAACTCCTTTAGCTCCCATATATAATCAATAAGAAAAGAATAGGCTAAGAATAAAGACTTTAATATGTAAGATACTTTATTATATGACAAAGGCATGAATAAACGATGAAATTTACCAAATAAAAGCGGAGAAAAAAGTTTTTTGAAGTGCGTTGAAAGCAAATAGTAAGATAACTACGAGTTCATTCGCCAGAACAAAAATAAATGACTTCACGTATGTATGTAAGGAGTTGAGCAGCCCAAGAAACAAGTGTGCAAAAAAGAGGTCAAATTTCATGTGTATATTGGAGCTTCGAGATGTAAAAGTACTTTAAAATATTTGAAAATGATTTCATAATGCCTTAAATCTTATTATGAAATTTTACGATTTATTGACGGAATGGTCAATGTAGTTAAAATAAATCTTAATGTTGCGTATGCCGTTGCAGATTTGTGTAAATGTATATTAAATCCGATAAAGTGCTTTAAAAATACATACACATCCTCTCATACAAACAACAAGCAGAGAGAATTATCCTACGTTTTTGCTAATTGCACATGCATAATTGAACGGCTCAATTGAAAATGTCGTAATTTTCAGAAAAACTAGTAATATTTTATTCGATGTTACTTAAGAAGAAAAAAGGGCGAGTCTTATATTAATATTTATATTTCACCGTCAATACTTTATTAATATTGTGTATATTAATGTATTAGTAAGCAATTAACAATTACAATATTAAGGGCAAAAATTTTCAATTATGGACGATGAATTTTATTAGGAAAATATATAGAATCTCGAAATTATATTGGTTTATGATGAAAATCTGCCGAATAATGTTAATTGAAATCTATTAAATTGTAAATTGCTATTCATTGCATTGGAGTTAAAACAAAAGGAATTTTATGACGAATTTACGCAAAACTAGTGCACAAGCATTTACTCCATATAAAATGTAGGTGATACATGGCCGGAAATATTATTATCTATGGGATCGTTTTGAGAATAAAGGGAAGTCGCTAAATGTCTAATTTCATTACAATTACGAGAAATATAATTTCGATGGCTGAAAAGTATTGTCCCGTTATAAATGAAATGTTTCCATTCGCATTACACAACAAAGCTTAGATATATTCAGACATTTGACGGGGGGGTGGGGTGGTTTGGAGAGAGAAAGGCCTGTCTGAATTTAAAATATAAAAAGATAAGAAAGTGAAGAGTGTAATGCAAATACAGTGCGATAGTGAGTGGAAGAGAGTGGGCGAGAGGGAGGGAGAGAGACGAGGGGGAGAGGATTTACGAGACTGTAAAAGACGTATAAAACAGGATATAAAGAGCACATGCTTGCGCGTACATGAAAGTTCCCTCGAGAATTCGAGCAGGAGGGCGCGAGGGTGTGCGTACAGACGGTTGTGAGCGCAAGCCCATCGCGGAAGCGCAAGGACAATAACACAATGAAAGTCCCAACTGAGTGAGGGAGCTTTCCCTTTGTACACTTATGATAGAAGCTTTATCTTACGACACAGCGATGCGCGGGAGCACACGAAGACCTCCTTCGTCACAGCTCGGCCCTTCGAGGCAGCGTCGTCGACATAATGCCTGACCGAAGCGTACGTACGCCCGCGCAAACACACGCACGACTGAGGGAAATAGAGGCAGAAGAAAGGGCGGCGAGGAGGGCGGAAGAAAATTGGGGGCGGGAGGGAGTGCGCGCGCTCGCGCCCGTGTGCGGGAAAAGGAGAGAGCGGGCGCGCAAAGGTGGTCCGACAGATGCCCAATAAGGATGGAGGACTACTGGCCTAGATATCGAGTGGATTGGTCGTGCGACTTTCTCTCCCGCCCTCTCGCCGACCGTGTTTTACGTGCCCTCCAGAAAAGCGCGAGGGCGCAAGCTCTCCAGGCCCTCGTGCTAGTCTCGCGATAGTGGCAGTGGTAATGGCGGTAGTGGTGGCGGTGGTAGTGGCGGTGGCGGTGGCGGTGGTAGTGGCGGCGGCGTCGGGCACGAGGACGCGCGCACGGTGCCACCATCAAGGGAGAGGGCGAGTGTCAGCGCCCGGGGTCGCGCACAGCTGACGCACACATGCGCGCGACTCTCGTGGAGCCTTTTCCCCACCCGTTGCCCCTCGCGAGCAAACTACCCCGTGTGGGAGGGAGGAGTTCGCTGACGTGCGTGCGTGCGTGCGTGCGTGCGTGCGTGCGTGCTTGAGCATCTGGCCGGAAACCTTTTTATTTTTCACGCAAAGGTATTCACGTGAAGTGTCGGAGAGAGAGTAACGGGGCTGACGAGTGGAAGAAGGATCCAAGGATTCGTGGTCTTGGATGGGCAGGCGCTGTGGAGCTCGGGGCTGGTCTGGCGCGTCTTCGGGAGCGCGAGGAGGGTGGCTGAGACGTAGGTCGAGAGAGGACGTGGATCGACACGAGGGTGGGGGGTCGGAGGGATGTGTCGGATGTGGCGGATAGCGATAGAGGAGGTGGCGGGTAGAGGGGGGTGGCGGGTGTGTGGAGCGAGGGGGAGGGCGCACGGCGCGTAAACCGCGTAATCGATTTTTAGCAAAAGGCTTTGGCGGCTGACGAGTTGGCCGCGAAAGGAGAGACGGGAGGAGTTAACGACGCTCGAGCGACTTAATCTTTTGCTGTTGATAAGAAAAGCAGTCGCTTGACTGGCAGAGCTCGCGGCAACCTTTGTTCGGCCGACACTCGTCGTGTGCCCTGTCTTTATTACCTCGTGTCCAACAGCATCAGCCGCGGCTTCGTGTAGGTGCACTGACACACAAGGTACGCCGGGCCTGAGTTTAAAATGTTCGGCTCCTTTGTCTCAGCACCCTCGAGCAGAAGCGACGCAGAAGGGTTGACGGTACAAGAGCCCATCTCTTATTCTTCTGTTAATATTCTTTTTGCCCCACTTGACGACGGCTTTATCAACACTTTTGTTCTCAAGCTCTAGGCTTCCGTTTACTTTCCACACTCGTAAGGCATTGTCGTTGCGCGTTAATGACACAAATTTCCCGAGCGTTTTGTAGCGTGCGCGAGAAGTCATCGAGGAAGATCATCAACGACCAATGACGAGCGATTACGAAACCTTATTTTTGTTCTGGGCTCGATAAGTTCCGCGCAATCTCAAGAAAATAAATAAATAACAAATGTGTGTGCTTTTAATGCAAAGGCACATTCAATTGTTCACTTCCGTGAAAATGTAAACACACGGACGGCTCAAAATAAGAAGTGCGAGAGATAGATATACAAAAGAAGGAGAGGCTATTTTTGACAAAAAATTTCTATTTGCCGACTATTTTGACTGACCTTTTCGTATATTAAATATCGCCGATTGAAAATTTCATTCCATCAGCTAAATACTAAGCTGCAAACTATTTCACCATCGCGCAGAAATTAATAATTCTCAATGCCTAATTAAACTTTACTCTTAAACTACTCTCATAATACCTCCGTAGGATATGCAAAATTTTTCAAGCTTTAACTGCATTTTGCATAATCGCTCGTGCCAATAATATCACAAGCAAATGAATCGTGCGCGCATAAATTGTAAATTCAAAACAAATATCGTTTCGTGTACATCGCGTCAAAATAAATAAAGCCCCATCTCCCTTATAAAATCGGGTGGAATTGATGATAGGCTCATTAGAATAAAGGGAGAACATTTACAATGTAGTTTGGCGTCGACGCGTCGAAATCCAACGTCATCCTCAAATAATACACGGATTGTCGATTTTTCGGTTCGGTTAACACATTTCCGCCCAATGTTTGCCAACAAACTAAATGTTCCAGCGCAGTAGCTAAGCGCGAGAGCGGAACGAGCCACAGTGCACTTGAAAAAGCGCGCGATTGTTTTCTTTGGGCGCGAGAACCGGGAGTCTGGGTTGCTCTCTTCCGCGATGTTTGCCACACGCGCGAGATGACGACGACGACAACGACGGCGGCAGCGGCAGCGCCGGTGGCGGCGGCGACGGTGGTGGCGGCGGTGGCGGTGGTGGTGGCGGCGGCGGCGGCGGCGGCGGCGGCGGCGGTGGCTGTGGCGGTATTGCTACTATTG
>JAPYYT010000619.1:0-43159 GCA_030522565.1 Ceratosolen corneri
AAAGCCACAATAGTAAACTGCGTGAAAACGTACCGGGGTGGATATGTTGCAGTCCCAGCAGGTTGCGCCGCTCGGATTGCGTGGGACAGGCACCTCGGCACCAGCGCCAACGAGCTCGATGCCCTGGACTTGTGGTTCCTGGGGGGGTGTTTCGTAACAGCGATGCCAATTGGTCGTCGAGACGTTATAATCTGGCGAGTTATCCTCGTAAACGTGGACGCGCGTTGCACTGCCACCATAGTCTGGCGAGTAGTGGGTCTCGTATCGGCTAGATGTTGAAGAGTTTCTACTTGAAATTGGTCGTATGTTGATGGTTTATTGAGCAATTGTCGCGAGTTGGGCCAATCGTCACGATCGCGCTTCTAACAGCGATTAATGATTTAAGGAAAAGCCAATTTTCCATCGGCAAACTTTGGCATTCGATTGATAGCGAGCCACACGTCCCTTAGAATCTCGAATTATCTCCCAAATATTCCCATCGATTACGATTTCTTTTTTCTTTTTTGATTCTTTTCAAAATAATTCTCTCTCTCTCTCTCTCTCTCTCTCTCTCTCTCTCCTTTTCTTTTTAATCGGCCAATAATCTTATTTATTGATGCACAATATTAGCTTGGCTCGCCGGTCATTATGCTAATTCATTTAAATGCAATGGCAGCCTATCGGAATATTCATGCTAATGCGGTGAAAACAAAATGTCAAAGTTATGTATGAAATGTTGGGAGCAGTTGCCGAGGAGCAACAATAGCTCAGTGGGCCCGAGGACGTTGACGAGTCGGCAAGGATCTTGAATAGTACTTGAATGTTAGCATGTACGTGAGAGAGAGAGTGAGTGAGAGTGAGTGAGAGAGAGTGAGAAGGACAGCTCGTTGGTGTAGGGCAAGTAAGATGAGTAAGGAGAGCCAAGGTAAGATCGGGCCCGATGGACCGAGGAGACGAGGAGACGAGGGCAAAGTCTTGGAGCGTACCTCTGGGGCGTCAGCAGACCGTAGGCCGACCTCTCGTAGCAGCTGTCCCCGGACTTGGGGTAGTCCCGGTGGTCGGCCAGGTCGCTGTCGTCGGACAAGTCCCGGCAGTAGGAGCTCCTCGGCTCGTACTTGAGCGGCGTGTAGGGCGGCGAGGAGTACACGACGTAGGGCTTCTGGGGCAGTGCGTAGGCCATGGTGATGATCGTCGGGGAGGCTGGCCTGTAGCTGCCGGTGCTGATCAGTGCCATCCTCATCCGGCTCGGCGGCTCATGCCACGGCAATGCGCGCCCCAGCGAGTGCAGGCGACGAATGGGGCGCGTGCCGAGCGGCGCATTAACATCTGGTACCTTGCGGCGCTGCGGCTCATCCCTTAGATAATGCGCACCTGGTGCGGGAGCCCTCTGTGTAGCGCCGCCCTCCCACTGCTCCTTTGCGGCCACTACTCCCATTCATGGAGTCGAGAGCCCTCCCTCTCCCTCCCTCTTTACCTCTCGGCGGCTTGCGCTCCTCGCACATTGATATCCTCCGCTTGTCACGCACTTATTCTGGCGGCGCGCGCGCGCGCGCGCTCGTTTGCTCCGTGCGTCCTCAACAAAAAAGTATGTACTTCGTAATCAGAGTCCTTTGTTGGGAGTCCCTGGACGCGGGCCGAGGAAGTTGGCCCTCGACCGCCGATGGCTATTGATTTCTGTGTGTATATCTTTTACTTCCTTGCTTTTGTGCTTTTTCCTCATTTTTAATTTCTTCAACTACTCTTCGGCGGACTGCTTCTTAATTTCTGTGAGTTTTTAAAACAGTCGGTGGGCTCTCGGCTAATGAGGCTCTTTCCACGCGTTTCCAGCGACCTTGAAGTAGCTCGGCAGACTGCGCGGCCAGGGCACGCGAAATTCTCCACGACATTGCATTTAGTTGCATCGCCATTAATGCTAAATTTTCTAAGGCTGCGCTGTGCTACTGGTTTCACGTGTGTGTGTGCGTGTGTGTGTTTTTTTTCAATCTTTTAGGTTCGCTTAGAATTCGTCATTTTGAAGACGAAAAATTGCGAAATCCACCATTCATTTCTTTCTTCGCGACGAAGCAGTTGCACTGCGTATAAAAAATACATACCCAAAGTCAAATGTAGTTCATTCATGCCAATACTTTACGATACATTGGGAATACAAGCTTTACTATTGCCATAGCTACGTAGATTTTACAAGTGAAAAGTCCATCAAATGAAGGAGGGTGTTCTTTGCTTCTTCTTCTTCTTCTTCTTTTTTTTTCCTCCCGTTATTATACAATTTTGCCAAATAGGTCGCACGAAAATTATATGTACAAATTAATGCACTATTATTCATCCGATTCTATAGTATTAAAAAGCGCAGTTCTAAATAAATCAGCATATAATTGTATGAGCATTTATTCTCTCATTAAAATATATAAATAATAATTACGATTAGTATAGGATGAGCACTTGAGAGCTTAATTTAGTATTTTACAATTTTTCAATTATGATAATTACTCCACGTTAAATGCACAATTTTACTTGTGATATGTATATATATATATATATATGTATATATGCGTAGTAGAATAAATCGCGCGACAACTTTTCTCCTATTGTATTCTCGGTTAAGGCATTAAAAATGTTATATATATAGGGATAAATTTTATAATTATGCTCAAGACTAAATTTAAATTGAATTATCACACAAAAATGGGAAAAATCCAAAAAATACATTTTAATTTGATTAAAATAATCTGTATTTGAAGGGTTTGTGTGAATACTTTGTGTGAAATATTTCAAATTTTAACATGGAACGAATTAAAATACTACTTTATTATTTTACATCCAGAGTAGAGTAATTCATGAATTGAAATACTTACATTACTGGTAATTTGTCCCAAACATTCATCGGCTATAACTTAACAACAACAATAATAGCAATAACAACAATAATAATAACAACAACAGCAGCAATTGAGTTGATAATTAAAATTTATTTATTATTTCTCATTAATTATTTCATTATCTTAGCAGAGAACTATAAGAATACATCCTCTTGTATTAACTTACGTGTACTCTCTCATAACCAACGATCGCTTGAGGAAACGAATGATCAAAAATTTCTGTTTGACTTAACATTACGCAAGCAAAATAATAAGATCAAGTATATCGAAACTGTTCCAGGCACTCTTGTGATTTGAGAGGTCATGTGCAAATGTACCAGCACACACCCAGATACGCCGGCAGATATTAATTTTAGTTATCAGTTTGTACACAGCTGAACGTCACGTTCAGAGAAGAAGATGAGGAGGGCTTGAGGGAAACAGCGTGCGTTCACCTCCGCTCAATGTCGCGTGCACTTAAGTGTGCGTGTAATGTCCGAAATTCCACAATCTCGAATTTTCAATTTTTCTGACTAATTCACCCGAACTTATTTCGCAACTTATGTGCCCAAAGTAGGCTATTTAATACTCAACTTTTGACGGCGGGCTCCCTGACTCTCCGCGGCATCGGCTTCCTAACATATTCCACGGCTCTTAATTATTTAACAATCCAATTAGATAATCAGATTTTGCTCTCATATTTTTGCACTTAATGTGCCCAAATTTAGTGAAAAAATTAAACTGCAATGTGTCCTGAGATGATTGCTCATTATGACTGAACGGCTAATTTCAACGGATATAACGAATATTTTTTTAAAGCTATTAGCAAGTTTCCAAAAAAAAAATTGAATAATACAATGATAGGACAGAGCGAATATGTGCATATGGATTTAATAGATAAATTTATAAACATATTAATCACTTTGGACATTTAACATTTTCATTTAAATATATTTCGCTGACATTCGTTTAAATTAATTTAAATGTTGCCATGCATGATCAATATATACATAACTACAAGGTGTTACATTGCATCTAGATATTTAGAAGTTTTTTTTAAATTTATGTACACATTATGTATGCATAAAGCATACGTTAATATACATATTAATAAATTATTTGATGTATCAGAAGTTCGTAATAAATATATTATTACCCGTGTCATGCAAAATAATGCAAATCAAGTACAAAGGTATAATGCGAATGGTATTCTATAGGAAGCGAAATGAAATTGTTGCCATTATTCGTTAATTTCTTATATATTAGAATATTATTGGAATCATTTTAATGTTGGTATAATGATTGAAAGGAGATTAAAACAATTTTTCTGCCTCTAATTTATTTGCAATTTTATAACACTTTATAAGACTCTAAATTATAAAATTTAAATATAGAATACACGAATGTAAATATTTAGAGAAACAATATACGGTCTAAGGCTTAAAGAATTTTTACGTGATGTGGAGGACTATATATTTTGAAGCAAAAATAATTCATGAAACAATTAATTACCAACGACTTAGTATTTATTACGCGTGTGTAATGCATTGTATAATACAATATAAGAATAATATAATGATATATGATATAATGATATACATACCATATATACATATATATATACCACATTCAAATCAGTTGATTTTTATAAACATTCGTCGAACAGTAGGAATTAATGGTTTCAATAAAACTGTACCCGTGATCGTATTTTTTCATAAATATTCACCCGAAAGATATTTTCTTAATTGTATTGATAACATTAATTATATTTCAATAAGAGTTTCTATCATGCATCGTCACTTTATTGTATAACTGGATTTATTAGTTTATCGAGAATTTAACATAATAATTCATGCATTAAGCATTCATTTTCTTAATTATAATGATAATATTAATTGTATCGCAATAAGAGTTTCTATCGTGCATCATTATTTTGGTGTATAATATGATTTATTAGTTTATCGAGAATTTAACATAATAATTAAGGTATTAAACATTCAGGTTATATAAAAATTAATTAATTAATAAAAAAAAAAATAAATCATTCAAATGAAATGCATCGCAATATCTTTAAAACCTATAATACTAACTTCACGATATGAAAGAACTAGGAATGTAAATGTTAGAGAGTTGATGTAGTAATTTAATTGTGATGGTGTGGGAAATAAATTTTGAAAATATTTCTGCGTTAAAAAATATTTAAAAATTACTTGATTCAAACAAGCTTCTTGCACAGTGTGTTAAAGTATATAATTTAAATGATTTCTCTTTTTTTTTATGTTTCTCATAAATTATCTCAAGAACGAATTGATATAAAGTAATGTTTGTTTTTTTTTTTTCTTTTTCTTTTTTCATAAGTGCAAGTCATGTTAAGCGTACTTTCACGTCATTCTCGTAAAAGAAATCGGAATTAATCTGTATTATGAAACAATTTAAATAAAAAAAATAAGTTATTTAAAAACAATTCATTTTCAGATAAAATTGTCAAAATTATCATGAAAATTGCAAATTTTACCAATTTTTTTTCTTTCTATTTTTCAATTTACGTATCAGCGATTATTTTTTATTTATTATTTTTAGAAATGCGTATATATATATATTTTAGATTGACGGTAATACAATTCGCTCCATTTGATTCAACAATAAATTCAAGTCAAATAGATTTAAGTTCGTACTTACTTGTAAAAGTTGTATAAAATATCGAAATATACGTAATTAGTTGACTGAAAGGGCTTATATAATCTTATTTGCAAATATTTAATTACGACTATTTGCAACTGCGTACAAAAGTGTTTGATTTTTGCGCAGAAATCTTGAAAGCGATGCAAATCGAGGTTTGTTTGATTAAGAATCAAATTCACATTTCAATTTTGAGTTTTAGGACAAGCTACTTGCCATTGATCTACTTTTTTCTTTACCTACATAATCATTCGAATATTAAATTAGTCTGCCATTTCGTCCATGAGGAATTATTGTATACACCACCTTACTTATTCATGCAGAGTTGCATCATCTCTCAGTCAATCATGTTTTCTTTATTATTCAAACTCATGGTGAAATGAAACGAGCGTTCACCTATTTTAAATATTCAATGGAATTTATTACTTATATCGAGGTTGCATTGAAAATTTTTCTTTAAACGTACACGATTATTATGAATAATTAATGGCATTATATAATAACAATTAGCAATGAGATAGTGCTTGTTCGAGGGCAAGACATGCTTTGATTAGATTTGATTAAAAATTTTAGAAACGTTCTATCGTTTTGAAATCAATTAAAAGTGAGCAATTAAATATTGCGATCAAGATTAAAAAATCATTTCGATAATAAAAGTACCAATGTCTGAGTCTAATTGGCTAAAATTATAGTAATATGTAAGATATGAACGGTAATGATTTATAGATTTCTGTGTAAATAAACACCACTTTGACACTTCATTGTCTATATTTTGATAAATAGATGATTTTCAATCAACAGCAACATGAAATTCAAGGGAAAATATTCTGTAGCTTGTAAAACTTTCTTTATTCAGTTTATCAAAAGTATAGAAGTAACAATAACAAATAGTAATTTAATTAATAAATTTTTAATGTAATTAATTTGTAATACAAATTACCAATAAATTATTTTAAACACTCTATATAAATCTATATGAATAGTTAAAACATTGGTTTTTTTTTTTTTTTCATTCTATTTCCTTATATTATCAATTATAAAGATCGATTGTTTATTTTTATTATCATTATTAATTTTACTTTTTACAATCGGCTTGATAAAACATTTAAGACGTAGCATTCATTTATAACTGGTCGTATATATAAAAATCATTGCCCGTATTTATCATGTCATGTATGCGTTAAAATCAATTTGTTTAAATAAATTGTATATGGGCATCAGTCGTATGCTTAAAAGATTACATTACGATTTGCTTATATAAAGATAATTTTTGTTATATAAATTAGTTATGTTAAGTCATTGCCAATGTAAGACTCGCGTTATTTTTAAATATGTTTTAGTTTGCAAAATCGTTTTATTTATCGTGTAAATTTAATCGTAATTAAATTGTAATTTAAGATTTAATCTATATTTCCTTTCTGATTATTTCCAAAGAAATTAATAATTTTATTGTACACGAAATATTCTATTTATATAAATACAACGTCTTGAAATTATAATAATTAATTCCTAATGAATTTCATAATTATATTCGTCGTGCTGAAGATAATGTAAAATATGTAATTAACAATAGTTTACTTATTTAGCTTTACGTTTTTATTTATCCGCTTTGTATAAAATATTATTTTCACAAAGTACTTATTTTTTATCGCTATTTATCAACATTTCATAACTGTATAAAAAATTTAATATCAGATGTAAACAATAAAAGTGTTTGATTATTTTTACAATTTACAGGCATTTAAAAAATAATATTCCAGTTAGTGCTATTTTACTTAAAAATTATAATGTGAATAATACTACTTACTCATTGTACATGCCATCCGTATTTATATACAATGAAAATGATAAATAAGTAATTTTCGAAAAGGTGAAGCAATTTTTTAACTAATTTCACGATACAATACAAAAAAAAACAAACATATTTAAATTAATTACTACGTAATATTAAAAAGCATTTAGAGAAACATTAATTTTTAGGCTTTTCTTCTACAAAGTAATATTAATATTGTATTACTCGTAATAAATTTAATTTAGTAAAATATTTTATTTTTCTCATTTTTTACATTAGTTGATTTTAAAATATATAATTTACAATGTTTAACAAGTCATTTGTTATTCATGATGGTTGTATTGATAAGACGTAATTAAATATCTAACTTAAAAGCTATTTATTACATTAGGAATAAGTGGATATGTACAAAATACTGTAAGTATTAGCTTGCATCGAACCTTCCAATACCAAATAATAAATTTCTTCTCGTAAAATGTAATGCAAGAATAGGTGAATTTTTTGTACCAAAACTTCTCAATAAATATGATTCGGTGCATGTTTTGACATCAGGATTGTGCGAGACATTTACATCCTCTAAGCTCATCTCTTCAGCTAATTTAGTAAAATCCCATAGTTTAATTGAACAATCTAAGGAGCCTGTAATATAAGACAGTTTTTTTTTATTAGTCTAAACGTTCTTCTTGCACGTAAAAATGTAATTATCAAATAAAAACAAACACAATTTTCACTCGTTTCAACCATTGTACCATAAGGCAGCGTAAATAATTTATAAAATTTAAAAGACAAAATTGAAGGAACAAATTACTATAATTGGAATGAAATTTTGTGAGAAAGCCTTGTAAATATTAATCATTATTCTCACCAGATACAAGAATGTTCCCATCCCTACTAAACGAAAGGCAATATACACTTGCTGTGTGGCTCGGGAGTGCAGCGACTAAATGTCCATGTGCAAGATCCCATATTAATACTCGCGAATCTGCCCCAGCAGATGCTAGAAATCTTCCTTCAGCCGAGAAGGCCAAAGAATATATAGGAGCTTTATGGCCTGTCATTAGTCTCACTTGATTACCAGAAACGCAGTCCCACAGACGAATGGTCATATCACTAGATCCTGAAGCTATATAATTTGAATTAGGATGAAATTGTACAACCTACACAAAATGAAATGATTCTATTTAAAATAAATTGACATTCCTTTCACTCGATTGATAATTCACGCAGTACTTACATCGACGTCTGAATAATGACCAGCAAATATTCTAAGTGGTTGGTGGGAGTCAGTTGCCCAAAGCCTCGCCGTTTTGTCGTGTGAGCCTGTTGCGAAGTAATAACCATGAGGAGAAAACTTGACTGACCATACGGGAAATAAGTGACCCTTGTAGCAAACAACGCAGGTCCATGTATGAAGAGACCATAGTCTTACTGTAAAATTAATTGGTTAGACTAAAATAGAAAAGTTTCACTTTCAATTACTTAAAATAAATACTTGGACATTATACCTGTGCCATCTTCTGCACACGAGAGTAATAAATTTCTATCCGGACTGAACGACAAACAATAAACGGGGCCACTATGCCCATATAATGTGCGAACTGTTTCTGCAGTTTTTTCATCCATCATTCTTACTAGCACATCCTCTGAAAATAATTTCGTTACAATTACACAATTATACAATAGCGGATGAGCTTTACACTGTTAGAGTTAAGATCCTAGAGTATGTACCAGCTTCACGTTCAACATCTGCCAATTGATCGCCATCTTTCATTATTCTTAATTTTTGGGGAACTAAACTCCAAACCTTAATTGCCGAGTCATTAAAACCGACTGCTAATAAACTTGAATCTTCAGCAATTTCGGCGGATATAACTCTTGAATAAAAAAAAATTAAAATTTAAACCCTCTTTGTAAAGAATAATTTACGAATAAGATAAAAGGTTTCTTACGTATTTACAGAGTTCATTAAAGTGTAAAAACATATGGATGGCAGACTATCAGGACCCAGCACGACTCGTTTTGACGCTTCTCTAAGTGCCTTAATCTTTTCTAGCTTATCTACATCTTTTCTAAATAATAAGTTCAAAAAATAGATATTACTTTCATTACTCGCTTGTACTGCAGCTCTACTTACAAATTAGGTAAAGGCATTCTTCCAATAGGTGGAGCATTAGGATCTGACTTAGTCTTCTTAGAAAATAATGGGTCTTTCTTTGGCTTTTTTTTCTTGGGTTTATCAGAATCGGGACCACCGTTGTCTTCTTCTTCTTCCTCCGTAACTGATGGAGGAACGCACTGAATATCTGGCTCTTTCAAAAGTCCATAATAAACTTTTGCTTTATTATCTATTCAAAGAATTGAGCATTAGTTACGAGTCATTCAAAATTTTAAAATAAATTTCATCAGTGCTTATGCGCAATATTTACGTATTTACCTTGTCTGGTCGCCTCTCCAACAAGAGCGCCGGAAGTCGCTTCGATTTGATTTTTATTTCTTGCAACACCTTCGTACATGTCAAAGTATAAGTGCTCCTGAATTATATTCAATAAAATACTGTGTTTCTTTTCTTGTAAATACCGTTTTAATATCGATAATGTATCACGAGACATTCTGATTATAAATTGATTAGATCTGCAATAGAAATGTTTCTGTGTATTTTTCGCTGGTTTAATAAATAACATTGGAAAGCTCTTTTGAACTATTTAAAAATTTGATATGTCTTACTTTATTATGATATATATTACTTACTTAAAAGTATCAGTTAACTCATTACCGGCCATGTGTTCGCGTTTTGTCACATGCGATAGTTTTTTCAAGTCATTTTGATAATATTCTTCTAAACTAGGACTATACTTTTCGACGAGTTGTTTCCCTTCGTCGGAGTGATTATTATATATCAGTTCCAAATACATATGTACTAATACTGGATATAAAATTGTTCCTAATTCATGCTATAATTACCAATATATATATATCGATTAGAGTGTAGCCATTTTATTTTTATTTTCTAAGGGAATTGGATTTATGGACATAGTGACATTAAAAATTGAATTACTTTGTAAATGTCTAATGAACCTTCCACAAACTTCTTAAGTTCTCCATATGATTTTTCATAAAGAGCGGGATCACCTTCGCTCTTGTATGCTGATAGCACACTATTAACTTCCGAATCACTTTGCTGAGCATCTTCAATAGATACGTCGGTAAGATTAGCCTCCTTTCTAAATAATTCTTCGGTTTCCTAAAAGTAAATAAACGTCCATTACATTGCAGCTAATGAAAACAAATTTAAAGGTTATAATGCCAATAGATTTTAAGACAATTGATTACCAACCTTAAAGTTGTATTTATGTAGTAGCTGTAAGAGAGCAAGCATAGTACTCTTGTCCTTCTCCATTTTGTAATATGTTGACTGAACTTATATCGACTGTTTAATAGAAAATTACATTTATTATTGGGGCCGGCTCAATGCAACGCGACATCAACCAGACACCAGAATTTGGTTTCTCAGGTCGTTTGGTTAGTTCGGTTGGCATCCTCTCTTCAGACTCGTATTTGCCTAACGTATTTTTGGACTCTCGATCGCACTAGCGCCACACCGCGGCAACTTGTCGTACTTACGAGCATCTGTGAAATACAAAATGAAGAGGACGTCGAGCTGTAATAGGCCACACGACAAACGCCGAATTATCGTGGAAAATATTCAATCGATCCAATTTGTCATTATTATAAACTTGAGCCTCTATATGGGCGAGAGGATACGTGAAATATTTTTAGACTTTGAAAGTGAATGGCTTGTGTGTGGCATTCTTCATTTTTCGTACGAGTTGCATTGAATGCTGAACATTACAATAGTCGTTGCAATAATTGGTTTACTGATTTAAGATTAATAAACAGCAACGACAAATTGATGCTCAAATTGCGAAACAGGAATATTCATACGATGCGGGTATTTAACTTTTATAAAAATATCTTGAGAGACTTAATTTTCCACAGACCATCGTTCTTGCCTTACATATTCTTATTAAATGCATTAGTTCTTAAAAGTATTGAGTATTAATAATGAATGCTATAGTTTTAAAAATTTATAGTTTTATTTGTGACATAATAATTTTCATACAAATTTTGAATGCTATGCATGAAAAAAAAAAAAATTAATTCAATGATATTTAAAGCGTCTAAAGTTTATGAAAATTAAGAAATATAAATACATAAAGAATATTCACTTACATTTATTAACAATTTGGGGAATGCATTTAATCAACAATTTATATTAATTGTTGCTACATTTTTCTTTACATAGGCTTTTAAATTCTTTGTTCGAGCTAATTTACTTTTATATATTTATTATTTATTCCTATGTTTATCTGTATTTGTCAGTTATTATATACTTTACGAAAAATATAACCGAAATTTAATATAAATTAATACTCAAGGTTATCTTTAGAATTTTCGAAATACCTTTCTTAATTGTGAAGAAGCCTTTAATCTTTTCATTTAATTAAAATATTTTATTATTTCTTAAAATAATGAAATCCTTCATCATTTAATTAAAAGATATAAACATTTTATAGTTTTCTGAGCCCTGTAAATTATTTTTCAACAATAGGTGAATAAATTCAATGTCGATGATACAAGTTTTATGGAAAAATACTTTGAATACGCGTAAAATTATATTTTCATTTATTTTGTGATTATTTGCTTTAGCTTAATGTGTAGCTAGGCTCTTATAAATTTTATTTACAATTGATAAAATTTCTATATTAAAAGTATAATAATTTTTCGTATGAAAATATTTACAATACAATTAATCTTTTAATGTGTAAAATCTCTGTTGGAATTGTTGTCAGAGGCATTAAATGTTAATTATATTTTCACCTAAATAAAAAAGGTTTGAGCGTCAATATGCGACACACATGTGCATAAAGCTTTAATACATTGAACAATCATCGAATGGAGTGCTTTAACAGTATTATTGCGAATTCTAATGATTAAGTTTCTTTGATGTCCACGCAGCTAATAAGTATGAATTAAATGATAAAAGTCTGTAATTAATTTAGTCGAGCAATACAAACTTTAAATTTGCTCGTTGTAGTAGTGGATAGCTAATTACGCATTTTGTGATTTTGAAACAGCCAATATATGTGAAAAAATGCGCGTGAAAGCATATTAATGAGATTGAAAATGCTAGGCGAGTTAATGAAAATAGTAAAGCAAAATGTTAATTTTCGCACAGTTAGGAAATTCCTGAGATAAAATACCTTTATCTTGTAATTTTTTTTCCCCTAAGCATTTTTAACGTTATTTTTCAATATTATTTTCAAAGTTATATTTTATAATAATTTTAACACTTTTTTTAACAACATTTTCTCCACGATATTGATAAATTTTTAGTGGCGTAGCTAATTGAAAATTTAGTAAATATGAAGAATTAATTTTCATTCCTGTTCACTTATTAATAAAATTAATTCGTATAATAATTTCAAATATTTCTAATAACAATTAGCCTTTGTAATAATAATTTTAAATAATTTTGTCTTATAATAATCTTTATTAGTTGCAAATTGCTACGAATATTCATTAAAAATTATTGTCAGCTTGGTGCTCGGTAGGATAGAGACTAGAAATTTCTACAAAGAATTTGATTAAAGTCAGTTGATAATAATAATAATAATACAACAACAACTGTTTGTCGAAAGTTCGTTCGTATGGTGTTCGTATGGTGTGCGTGCGCGTCGTTTTGAGAAAAATACGATTAATGAAGAATTCTCTCGAAATTTTACGTCTTGCCCGCCAGTCTCTATCAAGCGGTCGTGTCTCCTCGTTCCCTTTACTATGTGGCAATGGCGCATTAATTATAAATCCGGGAATTAAAGTGGGCATCGGGCCCGAGATTGCTACACAGCGGGGCCCGCGTACACGTGCTTATGGTTTATCTGGCGAAAACCTAAGAGGAGAGCCGAATGGCAGCGCATCCCGTCTTTTTATGTCCTCCATCCTTTATTGGATGACGTAGGAGGCATTTATTGGTGCTGTATTAAGTTGGCCGCTGGTGGCTCGGTATAAACAAATTGCCATATTTGTCATTTCGTATTTATTGTTTAGGGCGTGAGGGCACTCGTCAGCCGTTTGCCGTTAAATATCCCGAGAGCAGAGATTCTCTTCTAAGTCCGAAATGCTTTCTTGCTCTCGCAGATGTTGCACAATAAACAAAAAAAGATTTAGTGAATTTGCATATAGATTAAATTCTTTTTTAAAAATAAATTTATGATGGAGCGAAATAAAAGGAGAGGATGCTTTTTTGAAATCGTAATAAAAAAAATGTATGGTGTTTGCAGGGTGTATTTTTAGTTTATATAGATTTCACGTGTGATATTCGAGTAAAATTCCAATTTTCAATTTACGCTTTCGTTTATATTTATCGTTTTATAATACTTTTATTTAGCTACCCCTATACCTTAAAGCCTAATGGATAAGTCATTTTTCTTCTATAATTGTTTATTAAAAGTGATATGCAGTCAGTTGAAGCTCTGTCAGGTTATTTAGCGCAAATTTTATGGATAGCAAGACAGCATATAAAAAAAAACGTCGTTTACAAAACGAAACAGAAAATAAAAAAGCGCGTTTAAAGAGTTTGTTTTTTCATTTATAGCGTCGGTGTATTAAATGGTTTATCAAGGATTTCGAATATCGACGTGTAGCGTGAAAAAATCTCAAATTACTTCAAGCAGCGCTGCTATGGCGCATTATAATTGTATTACCTTTCAAGGACGCGCAGCTTCTTCCCAACTTAAATGGACCAACCATCCACGATGTTCTGCTACAGATTGTAATTTTAAATGCTGAATTATTTTTGTTAATCAATTTGTCATGGCAGTGCGTATGATTTCACTCGTCAATATCTTACTACTTCAACTTGTTTGTATTGCACATTAAACAAACCCGTTCCTTCTTCGGACATTTGATTAATTTTTAAGGTCGGCTTTATAATTGAGCTATCGCGCTCACACAACGACACTTGATCTCGAACTTTGAGTTCGCATTAAGAGTAAGAAATTGGAAGAGTAAGTTATTGGAAAGTAGTAATTGAGAAGCGTAAACATAGCGCAAACCTCATCCAAAGATCATCGCGATTAGTGCCAAGAGAGCGAAAAACCAAATATCCCCATAAAGAATAAATACGGCAATGTAGACTGTAATATTCAAACTCATTATTAAAGCACAAGATGCATTACAATGATCCGACGGGATGGGTCTGCTCGTCTTGCCTGTGTTTATTAGCGTCTCTGCTCAGGATGTGGGAGGGAAGCACTCGATGGCTCCTTGACTGACTTCCAGGATGAGCGTCGGTATTGTAGTTGACAGCGATGGAAGTGCTCATAACTCTCTTGATTATCTGGCAAGGTATGGTAGTCCTGGGGTTTGGCTACCACGAGTACTCAAGTGCCACTTCCTCTATGGCGAGGATCGCTCGAAAGTTCACGACTTGAAATACGAAAGGAGTTGGGTTTTCGATTGATAGAGATGATGTGCTTTGCTCTGGTTTGAGTGACGGCCAGACAGTAAACGATAAATTTCGTATCGGTGCCCTTACAGTCACTGATTGACTGATCATCGCTTGAAAATTTTGTCGATTATATTGTAGAAGTTGACGTGGCTGTGGGTAGATTAGCCGGCCATTTAGGTCCAGAGATAATATTAAATTGTACTCGAGTGTTTAGTAGTGAATTTTATTGTCGTTTAGGGAAAGGTCGAGCATAAAGTTTCCTTTGTTACGTGATGCCATTTGTCGCCGATGATGGAAATCTCGAGTTATGCAGCTTACCTTCTCGATCTGCTATATATGGAAAGTTTATATTCATTCGTTAAAAAATGTTTAATGTCACACACGAGCGCTTGAAAGTTACGTGGATATTTACTATATGTATTTATTACGTGTTGCCTAATGTATGAAGCATTATGAAAAATTTCTTACGAGGGTGAGCGTCATTCCAGTGAGTACAGATTAATGAAAAAGAAAGTCTTCTTAGATTGAATTTGCATATAAGTGTATAATATAAATGTTATGCGCCAACATATAAAGTGACAGTTTGCGCAACAAAATTGTTAACTCTTACCTATGTATAATAAGTAGGGCTATGAAAGCGAACATTACGAGATTTATGAAATAATATTATACAAATATATGTCTTCAAAATATTAGATAAAATTTAATAATTGAAATATGTAATCAAGCGAAATCTATTAATTTTTCTGCTCAATTCATAAAAATCTCTCCATTATTTACCAATATATTTCTGTTAATTAAATAAAATGTTTTTTTTTTCGTATATTAAGTTACTAAAATCTTGATTACGTAAAAAAATTAAATATATTTATTAATACGTATGAGTATATGAATATCATTATCGTGATATATATGTTGTATTATAAACCTATATAGATGTAATGAATAACATATTGACATTCGTTAAATATTATTTCAATTTAATAATGATTGTTTTTTATATAAAAATAGTATTTAATGTATTGAAATAATTATGTATTATTATTGAAAATGTATCAAATAGGGCTTCGTCAAAAGATAATAAAAATAAGGTATGCTTTAGAAATGTAAATAGATTTACGTATAATGTACTTTAGTATTTTGTGATTTTTTTTTTTTCATTAATACGAGGTCACTTTATGATTATATTGTACTGATTGAAACTGTATTATTTCGTTTGGTATTTTAAAATGTAGCATTTAAATGTTTTAATGCACTTGTAATTAAAATTGAATCTAGATATTAAAATATTAATATTTCTCTTTACGCTTAAATATGAGAACACTGCGAGTAAATCAGTTATATTTCAATAAAACATCTTATCATTTCATCATATACAAATGGTATATCATTAGAATTTAATTAAAAGTTTAGAATTTCATTGAACTTTAGTATTTAATTTATAAATCTAAATAAATTTAAAAGTAAAGCAATTATTGTCATAAATGTTAATTTCTCAATATTTCCGACATTGTTGATTTTTCACTATTGAACCTTTTCGTACTGATAGTACACGTAAAAATACGGTGTTTATGAAAGTGTTTTCAATACCAATAGACTTGTTTATCAATTCATCGCAGGTGTAGCTAAATTTTATCAACACTATTAATGCTTTATTGATAAATAAATGTAAATTTCAAATCTTTCCGTTGACGCAGCTATTGTAACAATATGGTAAAGTAAATTTGAACAACCAATAACCAATTATTATTCATTAATAATATGTATCATCATATACATTTCGTACTCAATAAAGTTATCTTATAAGCTGTATAATGCTTTCGATAAATTTCATACTATACACTTTAGTCGTAATTGTTTTTGTGAAAATAGTTTATTGCACTTTTATAATTAAGTCTATTATTATTTGCGGAAAAAGCTCGAAGATAAACAACCAAGTGATAATGGAGGAACGGCCAAGTGTTTAAAGTTGACTATTGCAAGTTAGCAATTAAGTAAGCCTTATAAATAATAAACGTGGCTATAGCATTGACATGTGTTTTATTGTGTAACATAAAGACGAGGAGAGGCTTCGTTAATGTTTTTTATAGGCTTGAAGTGGAAAATTGTTAAACTTTTAATTGTTACACTATTATATGTGAAAAGCCATTGTATCGGATAGTAAAAGAATAAGAGCTAAATAAATATGAAGTTAAACGTTCTTGAACTTTCACAATTTAACGAATGATAAATGTGGGGAGTAATTATTTAAGAATTTTTAATTGCACCAACTTCTCTTATATTGTCGAAATATAAATAGCATTGTTTGGTAAAGGTGTTTGTTATAAATAAACCAAGTTAGAGGCGCATTGCCGTAAGTAAAACCCTTGATAAATGAAGTTTGATAAATCACGAGCTGGCCCAAAGTTCGGCTCAATATGGTTCAACGTGCGGCAAAACAAAAGTTCTCCCATGAATATATCGAAAGTTTAATCGAAGTCCATAAAGTATCCATCGCGAGTGTGCGATGACAAGTGAGTGCGAATCAAATGTGTTTCGCAAGGCGACACGATGAAGCTCCTCTTGCATTCACTTTTCCACGATTCGAGTGAAATCGCGGAATATGAAAATATTTTGGACAAAGTCCCTCGAGTCTGGCCACGTCGAGGCGGCCAACCCGCGCGCTTACCTGTTGGAGCACGAGAGCCGACGATTATACAAGAGACGGAGAAGTAGTCGATCGAGTTAGTAGCCAGCGAAAGGTCATGACGACAGATAAATTTCGGAGGAAGACCTCGCGCGTCTTCCCCTACTCACTTGCACCGAGGACTGGCCGGGAACTCGTTCTCTTTGTTAATTTCTTTGCGTCATCTTCACTTTTTTTCCTCCCATCTCATCTCGTTTTAGTCTCTGTGGGCCATTAAAAAATCCCGTAAGAAGCGAAAGTGGGGTCATTCCTTCGGCCAAGTATAAATTCGTCCCGGTCGCCGCTCATCTCACAATCGGCCTTAAGCCTCAGTCTCAATTTCATTTATTCCTCGGCTCTATCAGCCCATTAAACGAGAATGAGGAGGATCTTTGTGAGTCTCGATATTCATTTACCCAGTTCTCTACATTGTCAATTAGCTTGTGTGTTTATAAAAGTGCGCACCCACCCCTCGCTCGATATTAACGATATTAGACGGTGGCGAAATTGTTATCTCCGATTTGCATTTCTACGAGTCTATATTAGCTTAATAGCCTTAATAGCCAAGCGCCACTCGTCCCCGAAGCTTCAATCGCCCGCGATTAATCGGCTACTTATTAACAATCATTACAGATTGCCGTCCTCGCCCTGGTTGGGCTGGCCCACGGCCAGCAACAGTCCCCGCAAGAGCCGATCGCTATTCTGCGCCAGGCCCAGGATATTTCCCCGGAGGGCTCGTACTCTTACAGCTACGAGACGGAGAACGGCATCGCCGCGGCCGAATCGGGCGAGCCCCGAGTCTTTAACGAGGAGGGAGCCGCAGCTGTCGCAGCTCAGGGTCAGTTCCAGTACACGGCCCCCGACGGCACTCCCATCGCCGTGAGCTACGTGGCCGATGAGAACGGCTTCCAGCCCCAGGGAGCTCACTTGCCGGTACCCCAGCCCATCCCCGAGGCCATCCAAAGGGCCCTCGATTACATCGCCGCCCATCCCCAGCCCCAGCAGGAGGAGAGTGGCCAGAACCTTTAGTCGGCCCCCTGGCTTTGCTAGTTACATTTACAGAGGCCCCACGACGATGGAATGCTGACCGACGACACCTTATCCACCCCCACACACCCACACACACCCCACACACACACACACACACAGTGCTCTGTTAATTATATCGATTAATGTGCCTTGTTCATTGTAAACTCCAACTTACTGCTATGTAGTAATCCTGTGCATAAAAAGCTTCAAAGACCAGTTTATGGATTGATTTTGTTTCTTGTCGTATAAACATCCCGCATCCACATTCATGCTTATTTCATGGGCGAGTTGGGGCCGAGGAGGGGCTGAGGCTCCTCTATGTTAAGTATTTGTTTAGAATTGTAATGCTAAGCTCGAACGGAGGGAGAAAATGTTATTAAACACATAATTGGATGGGTAGATGAATAATAGTCGGGTGCTTGAAGGTTAATTGAAATAATTGAAATCATAAAGATTCGATTGAACTTGGGATGGTGAGGTTATTGTTGACGAGAAATTTGGACATTTGATGGCATAGGGAAAAGAAAATGTAATCTAATGTAATAATAAGGTTATAGTGCCGAGTATTTTAGGTGAGAGCAATAAAATCTTGAGTGTTAATTGTAATAAAGTCACGCGAACAGCGTATGTGTTTGTTAAAAAAAAATCTCTTGGGCCACTCATTAGAACAGTAATTTTACATTAAAAAGAAAAATTTCAAATTACTTTTATTGATTTATAAACAATCGCAATGGTAATTTACATTTTTACATTTTAAATATTAGATTCATATTTTTAAAGTTTTTATCTCATTTAAATACATTTCGATGTGTTTTTCCGAGTCACCTACATCCAAATTCTCGCATCGTCACTCGCTGCTTCATTTGGACGTTATCAGTTACGACGAAGAATCATCTTACGAAGAATATATTTATATTAAGTATCATACATTTCTAGTGTAATCTATATTTCTCGCGTGAATTCAGAAATTATCAATTATTTTCTCCTTCGAGGTTTACATAGTAATAATATAAGCTCTGTAGAGATGGTATTATGTATTTTATATGCATCCTGTCCTCTGCCATATTATTATCGTACGGGGAGAAAGTAGTTGAAAAAAAAAGAGAAGGAGGAAAGAAAAGTAGCTGTTACATTATGGAACTTAAAGGACAAAATGTGTGCTTAAAATTGTACGCAATTACAAAGTATTTTTCAATTTGTTTAAGCTTGGCATTTGCATCTTCCATAATTCTCACGGCAAGCATTTCAATTAGAATCTTAACTACGCAACATATATTACGTAATACGTATATTCAATTCCAATAAGAACGTATGCGATCGATATGACTTTCATCTAGACAATCAAAACGTACTATTAAGAAATATAATTATTCGACCCTAGGGGTGACGATTTGTATATTTATTAAATTGCAGAAGCATATTAAGCGTAAAGGCATGTAAATAGAATTTGTATATAAATAAATAGGCCAGATTATTTCAAAACTGTCGTCAAAGCCTTTTCAACTTACTTATTAGACGGATGAATTCATTCTCTTTTAATTAAGCTCCTATAAATAATGTTTTTATTTAGAGTTTTTCTAATTATTTCATGATAATACAACAGGGTGCGTGTTATTTGGAGAATTTTTAATATACGAGTTTAATTATCTCCAATATATATTATCAATATTTCAATTTCAATAATTAAGCGTTTATAATTAATGTGCAATGACAAATTGTTTGTAAATATTTTCACGTGTAGCAAAATTTTAATTAAAAATATTTTCACATTGACAACTGGTTATGGATTAATCATGTAGTTGAACATTTTGCATTCTACGAGTGAAGAAATATTACCGTTTTATAGACTTTTATTTTATGTGGATTTTGCAGCCCATTAATGTACTTGTCGTTCTTTTTCTAAAATCAACTTGGGCATTAAGCTGAACGCCGATAACACAAAAGTAGACTTTTTTCATTTATTTAATAAGTAAATAAATAGTAATTTTTTAGTTGTATAAAGAGAGAATTCAATTTCCCTCTGTTTGACTCTATGAATCAGCCAACACTAGCAAATACTCATCAAGTGTAAGTACGCCCAGCGGATATTTATTTTTAGCATAGAAAGCTAATATTTCTAAAATATTTATTAATGATCTCAAAACCAAGTGAAACCAAGTTTTCGAAAGGCCCAACATTCAATTGAAATAATATTATTGATATTGTTATAATGCTAGATACGGATAATGAAAAATAAAATTCTGATGCGATAATTGAGAATGTTTATTTATTTAGAAGAACGAGGAAATATTTGATAATTTATATGTAAAATTTATGAATTGAATAATTAATATAAGTAGAAATTATTAAAAAATTATTATTTAAAATTAAATTACACTTTAAGATGTAGGTAAATTGATTTCAATTGTTAATTCCAGTAGTTTAAGCATTATTTTTTTATATTTTTAAAATATAAGCGTTAAATAAAATTACTTTTCAATTACTTATTTGAATACAGTACATTTATAAACGACGAAAAGAATTGTTATTTTAACAATGGCAACTTGTAAAAAATATGATATTCTTTTTTATTGAAATTTGCCAATAATAGCATCAAAATGAATATCTTTTTTTAGCAAATAACGGAAGATTTAAATTTAAAAAATCTAAGTATATACAAAATGTTATAAATAACTTTACATTTAGATTGGAGCAATTTTCGTTTTTATTGAAAAATAGAATCGTTTGGAAAAATAGATTAGAGCGCCAGTTGTTGGTAAAAGTATGTGGACGAATTGTTCATAAATTTATTTATTGACAATATAGGCACCGATTTTAAACATATTAAATTGCCTCTTAAGCTGTAATTGTAATTTATAAGAAAAATATAAAACACCAAATATACATATTTTAACCGATTGATTGCAAATATAGTGTAATGCATACATTTTTCTATACTTTTGAAATAATATTTTACGAGTTTTCACTAGTCCATGCGGATTTTCATTGTATTTAGCGAATTAGTATTTTTTATTCATTCTGACAACAAATTTTAAGCTACGTCTGCCTATTTATAATTATATCTGCCTATCAATCTATCGATCTACGAATGAATAATCTAGTTTTATATAGTGCAATCAAATGAAGTATTTTTAAATTTCAAATTTAATTTCAAAAGTGTTATAGTAGTTGATTTTCTTCTATATAGTTCAACATTCCCTCAACCACATTCAATTTTCAATAATAAATCGTATATTAAACAATGAAAATATTTATAAATAACTTGCAGGGGGATTTTATTTTATTAAAAATTCTTGGTACTGTAGTTCCTTTCATTTATTTATTATGGATTATTGCATGTATGTTTAGTTGTCAGTAAAAGTAATTGAAATTGTAGTCAAATAGATAATCTTACATTTAATCAAGACCTTAATTAAAATGAAAATTGTAGAAGTCCCTCAAATACTCGGTAAGTCAAAGGAGTGACATGACATAACTCTGGTCATATATATTTATGCAAAAAACTTTGATTCATTACGGCTTGAAAACTTTTAAGTTCAATTCTGGCACCCATTAACACTTTTAATCAAGAGCCTGTAACTTACAATTTCAACTATCCACAATTAAAATGCTAAAAGTATCAGTTCTTGTATTTGGTACGGTTTTTAACTTTTGATGAGAATATAATGACCTAGATCTCGCTGACTTTGAAACAAGTTTAATGGAAATTCGAATTCGGTAACACATTCGCGGCTGTGCAAATAAAATTTCAAGGAATTGCAATTAAGCGGCAAATAGGAGAATTATAAATTTATAAAACTAATATTTGCTAATATCCTAATAAGTTTCAATCTATGCAGTGAAATTCTTAAGTAATCCTTAAGCACGTATAGAATGTCTTTGGGAACATAATAGCGTTTTTGTAAAGTGAGACAGTGCCGAAGTTTAACGTGTTAGAGTGCGAATTGAGAATTCGCACAATTTAGTTAAATTTTTGAAAAAAAATCTTTTTTAATCAAAGTTTTTGAGGACACGCTATTTGTTAGATAAATAAATATCAACGAAAATCGATGAGCATTTGCTAAACGTTTCATTCCCCGATAGTTTCGAGAAAGTAATTTTGGCGAGCGCTTTTAAAGTTTCAGATAAACTCGCAGTCTTCCCTTTGTGTCGTGTAAAAAAAATTCGTATTGTAAAATATTGTGGCGGCGGCCCTTGGGCGCCTCATGACGAAGAAGAAAATCCAAGCCTTGGAAAATTCGCGAGTGTTATTGTCCTTCAAATGAGTCTTAATATGATGTTTATTGGCAAAAGCGTTTGCGGTACTTTGTAAAGTCGTAAAAAAAAAAAAAAAAAAATTGTATCGAGAGGCTTGATTTTTTGTCATACCGAGGGCTTAGTTACTCGAAAGATTATTTTTAATTGACATATCTGAGTGGCGCTAATTGAATTTTCAAGCTACAAAGAATATTTGTCGGACTTTGCTTACTGATATAATTAACGTTGGGAGTGAAAGTTTTGCGTAATTATGTAAGGATATATTCGAATTTTTAAAATGAATTCAATCATCTAATGGTAAATAAATTACAAGTGCTATTAATGCCTGCGATTTATTTGTTGGTAAATATACTGCCATACCTTATCTGGAATTTCCAATTGGAATTACGATTAGTGAATTAAATACCAATATGATACTTTGTAATTGCATTTTACTGTAATATTAATCTAAATTTTACAATTTTAGTAAATAATCTAGGAATTTGTGATGTTTAATTGAATTGTAAACGCTATTTAATTGTTATAAGCAGAATGTTTGGTATGAGTACACTTTCAGCTCTATATCGACGTCACATAATTATTGTAGAAAGAATTATTGTGTCAAGCTTAAAACCATTTTATTTTCCGTTTATTAATCGCATTTATTGCGGCTACGCGCCGCCAAAGAACTCTAATTGCAATTACAATATAATTTTAGAGTAAATACACTTTTAAAATAACAGCAAACACGTGATTTTGTAAGGATCGAGTCTTATGTCGTGATTTCGTACTTGCTCAATAAAATTTCAACAACGAAGCAATATTAAAACACTAAATATAAGATAACAATCAACGTTTAAAGTCGCCTATATCATTAATTAAATTTCTCTATAATAAACAATTGCAAATTTATGCACGACTCAACCATTGAAATTTTTAACAACTCGACTGGATTGCCCAATGAAATTCAACTATCATAAACCGATGTTACGCAATTGTGATTTTTATCAAGAATATTTGTCACTCATCTGTATAATAACCTTTTAAAATTTTACATTCGCCATAAAAAAAGTCATTTACCTGCCTATTGATACGAATTAACATTCGCCCCTCGTCGCAATCAAGCATCTATGGTACAGAGAATATTTACACAAAATTGCACATCTTACGCGCCTTACATTTGCATCGTGAGGTACATTGAAATACACTTTCCTTGTCTTATTTTTTTCGTTAAACATTGCCAGCCAATGAAACAGCCCTCTTCCCCTAATTTCCTCAAATGTCATCCTCGCTTCTGATCACAAATCTGCGTCCTTTACACAAACACACGCGCACCCACACTACTATCATCTAAATACAATGCGGCACCTCGGGATTCCCCCCCCCCCCACCGACTAATCTCCCGTATTAATTCTATTTGAATATGAAGCCTCTCGCGCGTCCTTTTTCTTTCCCCTTCAATTATCCAATACTCGATAATAAGGACAATTATTCGTTCGCTCGAAAAAGCAGAGGAAAGAACAACTTATTGCCTCGCGATTCCCAATACGTCACTAAAGCAACTTCACACAATGTGGTCGTCGAGGAGCAGCTCGGATCTATCGACGCTAAGGTAGCAATCTCGACGAGATGATTTCGGCGATCAATGCCAGAGTGTCGGTGATCGTACTATCGGGCGCCATTTGAAATAATGACGTCAAGGTGACGCGAAGCAGCCCCAAACAAGTGTAGGTGAGTCTGTGCACTTTAATAAAGTGTCGCAGATCCCAACGCGTTAATTGGTCCAATTGAGATGCTCATCTCAAACTACTCGGGGTCCAATGGCTCGTCGAGGGCGCTTAGGTCTGCTACAAGGAGGACTCCTTGCGTGGCTCGCCGAGCTTGGGGATAGAGGCCGTGGCGGGTCGATGATTCCTAAGGGGGGGCGGAACACCCGTGGGAGCCTCTTCGAGTATTGGTCAGAGAGTGGTGGTGCGCGAGACCGCGGCCGAGGGCAGCGGCGGCGGCGGCGGGGGTGGCACCGGGGCAGGCGATATCACCACGTCCGGCTCACCCGCGTGGTCGCACTCGAACCTCCAGAGTATGCTCTCAGGGTGGTCACCTCCTGTCGAATCAGAACGAATTGCTCGTTAAACATAAGGACGCGTCCGGCTGACAATTGGCTCCGACGGCGCAATAAATAGTGGCGAAGGGGAGTCGTGATTTCATGAGAAAATGGACAAAGGTCGCAACAAATGGAGCAACGTAAGCTCCGTAAGCCGAGTTCAGTTGAAAGATGGACGCGCCAGCGTGATCAAGACGTTTGCTCGTCTGATTAAGCGCAGTCAAGTTAATAATTGGACAGGTAAGCCCTCGTGAGGGTCAGAATGCACGTTTACCTTGAGCTAACCCGATGCCGGAAGAGACTCGCTTCTGCTTCAGTAGTTCCTGCTGCTGCTGCTGCTGTTGTTGTTGTTGCTGATGCTGATGCTGCTCCTGCTGCTGCTGCTGACACTGACGTTTGTGCGAATGACCGAGACTGTGGGAGTGCGATAGGCAGTGCATGTGATGCGTGTGCGTGGGCGTGCCGCGGCATATCTGGTGATGCTGCTGTTGCTGATGCTGATGCTGTTGCTGCTGCAAGGACCGCTGGCGATGCTGCGATAGAAGCCTGTGCTAGGTATCCCCGCTGGGCTCCGCCGCTATTTGATCGTAGCTCAATGATTTCTTCATCTCCGTCATCGCCAGCGCACCAGCCTCCTGCTGCAATGAGTAAAGCACCGGCGACGAGGGCGCGTGTCAGTATCGATCTGCCTCTGCGAAGCCGGCATTGCCCGGGGAGTCAGATCCCTCGCTCCTCCCCCCTTCCATCCCCCTCCTCGTACCTCCCCCCCTTCCATCCTCCCCATCCCCCCTATACCACGACCTAAGCCTTATTTACGGAGCTTTATTTGAGAGCGAGCGGCTATAGTTTAAAAGCTCGAGCGCACTACGACACGACTGGGACGAGCTTTTACAGTTGTCGGGGCTATCTTGCACCGTGGGGGCCGTGTTTTTTTTTATCAGTCTTGGGAGCTCAGCTCCCCAATAAATACCGCGCGATCTAATTTTCGGCAGGGCGCTCTGGCCTAATGCATTAGCGTCATATCGTAGATCGCCGATCCACGCTTATTGGGTTGAGGGAGCCGGCTTTTACGGCCGTGGCTCCTCCTCGATATGCCTTTACGACCGAATTACTCGCGAATGGGCTTTCAATGCCGGCGCCAGTCACACTCGGCATCGGAGCCGGCATTTTTCAATTGCCTATTGTTGTTATTGGCGGGCTGGCCGAGGATTGGCGCCACGTGCTCGCCCACGTCGACGCGCGCCTTTCAAACAAGTGTGGAACAATGGGGCGGGTTGAGATTGCGAAAGCCGATGTGCAAAGAGGTCGACGCCGGTAGTCGCTCAAGACAGGAGCCGGAAATTGAGTCGTTTCGTAAAGCTGCTGGGCCGTGGCTGTGCGAATCGAGAGCCAATCGGGCCGCGCTAATCCGAAGTTGACGCGAGCGCGATCGCATTATTAAGTCGTCGAGCTCCGAGACGTGCTTCTTATTACTTTTGCACATTTCATTCGAATGGAAAATTTAGTCTTATAAAGCCTTACGACTTTTGCACACAACAATATTAAATTTCTCGCGCTACAGTCTCGCTCGAATTGGCTTTTGATTTGACGTAAGGCTTCCACCCCACCCCACCCCACCCCACCCTCAGCACCGAGTGCGCTATCGATAAATTGCCTTCATTTGGAGACGCCGGTAAAGTAAATTCGACAAATAATTATTGACCATGGCGTATCAATGAAGTAGATTCGTACGTCAATTAATAATTTGCTTGTTAATCGCTATTGCATCTAGCGGGGGGGAGGACGAGCTGCAAATGACAGCAATACTTCTGATAGGCTACAAGGCCATTCATACTTCAAGTTCTCAAATACTCGAGTGCAAGAAAGACAATTTCAATACATAGCGTGCGTAATTATTTGAATATCTACAACATCCATTAGTATGACTACGTTGAATTAGCGTTATAGATGGCAATTATGTTTGGTTGGATGGTGTTTATTTGTATATTGGCGTTGAAGAGGAGATAATAGTTATAGAGTATTAAATGTTTCGTTTGCATTTTTCCTAATGGATTGCTTATTATTGGCTATTATTGAAACGAATACGTCTCATTAAATGATAATTAACTACGTTGGCAATGGCCAGCGGCATGAAGCAATTGTCCGCCGTTACTACGTACCTCTCTTGCTTATTCGCGCGAGCATTCTAGGATATTTGCTGATAATTTGGTGGTGAGAGTGATAAAATAATAAAATGGATGGGTGCTGGCTCGGTATTAATCGGGCGTTTGCAATAATCGAGCCAAGCATTTTAATTACGATACCAATAATTAAGGTTAACCTCGAAACACGGGTTATGGATTACACATGTCGAGTTGTAAAGGAATTAAAAGGTTTATCGATTCACGAGATCACTCGACCGTTTGCCGTGGCAAGCTATTATTATCTTTGCGAAACGAGTGCTGCTTTTGGTCTCAATTTTCACGTTACATTAATACAATTTGAAATTGATCCACGACTGGTATGGAGTCACATAAATCGCTTAGAAATGTATAGCGAGCACCGACCATTGCACGCTAGTATACAGTTGACCTTCTGTCGAAGGCCTTTAAATTTAAAGGAACATCATCACCGCACCCAGCATTCCATATTCATCTGATTCTTAATGCTCGCGTCCACCCAGCGCCATTCGAGTCTGAATTTATAGGAGGGAAAAGAGAGATAAAGAGCGATGCAAATGTAAAGTGACGAGCTTACTGTACCTTAGCTAATCACACATGACTTTAATTGCATTTACACTGACAACGCGAATGAATTTCCATGCTGTCGTCACACTATAAATACGAGTGGGCAATTTTTTGGAGGGTGAAAGCATAAGAAAGCAACCCAATGCATAAATAGGGGATGAAGATACCGAGCCAGGCAAAATGAATGCGCCTGTGTTTGCTCGCACGCGCTTGTGTGCGCGTGGGTCTGCGCATGCAGGGGTCGGTTAATTGCTCGCGGCTGCCGTTCATAGACGTGAACTTGGAAAGTTGGTCAGGCCGCGAGCGACACGAGCATTAAGAGCGCCGAGCAGTCAATAATTCACGTGCACCTATGCTCCGTTGATTTTTATGCGATGGCTATCTTCGTGCATTATGTGGCGCTCCGATAGCCCTCTGGATCCTCCACAATGCCGAAGAGTGCCAAATTCGGAGGTACTGGACGGGCACTCTTTGTCGCTGCTCCAATTACGTTGTCGGATGATGATTCTGGCCCCGCGGCCGGATATAAATATGACGTTTTGCGCCAATGAGCTAAATCTGGGGCTCGAGACGCTTCATTAATTTTATGGCCTCTATTAAAGACATTGTGGCATACTGAAAATGGGTTCCTATTTTTCTCCCCATTCACATGCAAATTGCAAACTCTGTTCTTTATTAGCCTTTTATGAATGTTTGTTAAGCTTTGCAGAGGGAGAGAGAGAGAGAGAGATGTGACGGATGTGGGTCGAGTGATTATTCACGCTACAAGAGTGTTATTTAGGAATTGTTGTAAATTATTCGTGCATTCGGGATGAGTCTCGTTCGATCTTACGCCATCGACATTACATTTAATAAGGATTTTCTATGTGTGCAGCGCTTGAGGAATGGTGCATCCACAGCTCGATGTTACGCTCTTGCTTGGGATCAGATTTTACACGTGGGCAGCGAGATTTCCCTGCCTCACCTCCGTAACGATAATCGCAGCATCAATATCACTGCCTTATCGATCCCAAAGAGATTTCTAGTAATTCGCGTGATAATGCTCGCGAAAGCCGCGCGTTTTTAAGCGCGAAGCTTGAATCTTGCGAAAGCTCGTTGCGTTCGCGTGGTTGACAAATTCCACGACGATTCGTTATATAGACCAAAAACCATTGTAATCGGGAGATGGAAGTGGTCGTTGTAAAGAGAGCGTTAGCTGGCATTGCTGATTAAGTATGACTTGAATCCGAATAGAAGGTGACTTGCAGGTGGATCGCGGAATTATGAAAGCAGTCTATCGCTACTTTGGTGTTAATACATCGGGTTTCGCTGCGGCATATTACTATAAAAAGGTAATGAGCGAGCGGTAAGCACCAAGACGAAACATAAGCCCGCCGTGTAATAGCAATGATAATAAAGGGAGTAGCTGGGGAGGGGTGGGGGGGGGGAGGGGCTGGAGGAAGTATAGATGAAATGAAAATCTAAGAGAGAGACTCTCTCGAGGTTTAGCGGACTCGCTTTCGACGGGGTGTCTTCTGGGGGTGTGCAGGTGCACTCGGAGTGCGGGGGGAAGAGTACGTTGGTGAGGCCCCTACGTGTCAAGGCAGAGAGATGCTGGTGCGCACTAGTGGGAAGCGATGCAGCCGGGGGCCCGTGATCACGGCTGTACGAGACTTACACCATTTAGCCAAGGTATATCGATGCTGGGTACGTAGGTCGTCTCCTCGTGGCTCGGGCAGTAGCGGCTCCGTCTCATCGACGAATGGGAGCTGCAGCGGCTGCAGGAGATCGCCGCCTGGGACGCGGAGGAGCGCAACTTGGCAGCGGGCCGCTGGCGGGAGCCGCAGCGCACTGCGAACCGCAATTCCGAGGCCATCTCCACGCAGAGGGACTGTGTGTGTTTGTGTGTTTACGGATTTTTCGTATTGTTTTGGCGTCGTTGACGTCGACGTCGTCGTCGTCGTCGTCGTCGTCGTCGTCGTGGATGTTGTTTGACGATTGCCGAGCTCAAGGAGGACGTGGCGGTGACGGGGTGGGTGGAGGAGGGCGGATTATTGATTGTACGGGGGAAGGTTTGCGCATGACCAACGAGCAGGGGGGGGGGGGGGGAACGGACGAGAAAAAAAAAAAAAAAAAAAATAGAAACGACATAGAGCGTTAATGCCACAGAAGAAGAAGAAGGTGACTTTTCTCTCCTGTGCCTGTCTCTCTGTGTGTTGGTGCGTGTGTATGCGCTGTGCATGCGCCGGCGTATCAATCATTTGCACGCCACACTCGTATGCATTTATGCGGACGTTCGTGATCTCGCGAGCGTTGCGACCGAAGCTCATCACTTGTCGCTCACTTTATTTCGACCTCTTCCCTTATTAATTCAATGCCAATGTTGGCAATAAAATCGTCCACTCGTTAAACGCGATGCATATTAAAACTCCCCGCCGACCTCTCATCCCCATTCGTCGCTCCCGCTCCTCGTAACTTAGCCGCGGCTTTGTGCTCCGATAAAGAAAGCGATATGCTCGTGCTGTTACGTCTCGGGCAGAAACAACGTAAACATCACGTCTATGAAAGTTTGCAGGAAGTGAATGGAAAATTAGTATGTAAGGGACCGTTATTTACTCTTTGGAATTAGCAATAGATTTAGATTTACATCACGTTTTTGCTGCTTTCAGGTAGATTTAGTAATCCCAATTCGAATTTTCAGTCCGGCGTACGAGCGGGCATATAAATATACACGTGTATGAGAAAGAAGTATAGGGCAAACTTCGTCTTTGTTCGATTCGGCCGAGTGGGAGACCAAAACTACCTTGAGGGCATTTTCCGCCTTTAACTTTTTCTCTGAGCCGAAGCTCATCTACGACCTTTCACGAGCTCCTCCGCACTCACTCACTCACTTCAAACATTCTTTTCCCATCTCTTCTCCGCGCAATGCATTTTATGTGTTTAAAGCCTCCTCCACATTAAACTACTTGTGTCTCTGACTGGTAATCACGCGGATGCCTATGTGAGTGTCAGTTATTGTTAAAAGTACAAAAATCCAATCATGCAGCATACACATCCTTCGCATCATATTCGGAAATGTATTCGTGCCAGTGTCTGTGTGTGGACCACAACACTATATTCGGTTATCTGTCGTGTATATCAAATGAGTTGAGATTGAAAAATATTTCACAAAACACTATGCATCTGTAGTGGCATGTCTTCCATTACCCATTTATATATGTACATATACATACATGTATATATACATATATACATACATGTATATGTATATATATATATATATATATATATATATATATATATATATATATATATATATATGTATGTATGTATATGTATGTATATGCATATATATGCAGATGTGTGTGCGCGTGTGTGTGTATGATGATAAGTGTACATTACACGTATTACTAAATAAGTAATCAACAAGCTAGAAGAAAAGTCAAGTATTTGAGATAGCTTACTCGGTCGGATTGGACGTTCTTCTTTGAATTCCAGCAAAATTCCAGAATTGCTACCAGGATTGCAAGAGCTAAGCCGCAGAGTAAAACTACGAAAACTCCACCTGAAATATTCAAGATAAAAAGCATATTGGACTACTCGTTTGATTGTGAGGGAGAAAATTTCTGTAGTTAAGCTAACCGTCATTGCTCAAGTGCATTTTAAATAATAATTAAGATCTGCTAATTGCTTGAATTTTTTTAGTAAATAAAATCTTAGTTTTATGAACAAAACGGCGAGCCCACGGTACAGAAATTTGCGGCAATGTATTTCTTAAAACAAGCTATTAAAAATAATAATTATTTTGCGACAATGTAGACAGGCAGTTGCTATTCTTATTATTATGATGATTATTCTTTCACGTGCAATGGCATTTCGTCAGTTTGAAAGTGTAATTTCTATAGTTTGTCTAAAATATCGTATTCAATTACGAAACACACACACACACGCAGACACAAACACACGCGCAGCCACAGACAATTAGGTATAGCTATTTAACAATCCATTGTAAATCCGGAACTATAATCCAGTCTTTTCATTAATATGAAGAAATGAGTTGGAGCGGAGCCTATTTGCTTGAATTAAGAAGTGAATGGTACGGCCGTTATACACGATCATACCGAAGCAAAGGAAATTACGCGGCCTTTCGTAATTATTAAATATTACTCTCGGCCACGACGTTGTAACTGAAAAGTTTTCATTCGGCGGGGCATTTTTTATATCGATGCTTTTACTTTGTTAATGAAACGAGCTTTGGGCAGAAGGGCTGTGTGTGTGTGTGTGTGTGTGTGTGTGTGCGTGGATGAAAAGGCAAGAGAAGGAGAGGAGTAGTGGCAGCAATAGAAAAATCAGGATGCAAAAAGGAATTTAATGACAGATTGAAATCGTGCACACAATATCTAACAAGCACAATCAACCAACTGCTTCAAATCGCCGGCTTTTTTATCTCTCAAGTTTCTTCTATCAGGTTTTATACTCGTCTAGCTTATGACTTTTGCCACGGTTATTATCGCCTTCTCTCTCTCCCTCTCTCACTATCGCACTCTCATTCTCACTCTCGCTCCATCTCTCCCCGTCGTTTCCTCATTACCTGTCTATGAAAGCTTCAAACTCTCTTTCTTCTTCTTATTCATCTCCCCTTTTATGTGACTTTATATTTTTAATGTGCATGCGTATTAAAAATAAAGACAATAAACAATAAGAATTCAGTTTTACCCTCGGTGATTATAACTTTCTTTCGATTATCCTACCTTTTTTATAATATAGTTTAAAAAACATTAGGTAAAGTTATGCCTCGCACCGTACACATTTTTTACCTGCCGTCTCACTTATATTCAAAATTACTTTTTCCATGACTTATGTATCTTTTAAGAGATAGTCCCTCGAACTCTTCATCTCAATAACAATATCTCGAGTCATAATTGAATCCTCTTGAAGGTGAGCTAACTTTTTCAATTAGATTTTTCATTGCATCTTATTTGTTTTCTCTCTTGTGTCAGTTTATTCGCACAGAGACCAGTTGCTAATCAAATGAATTATCCTTCCCGTTCGTCTCTCTCTCTCTAGGAATATTCACGGCGAAGATTAAAATTGCATTACAATTATAAATTAATTTCCTTTCGCGCGATTGTTGCCACACGAATATATCTGGTGAATCTTAGCGCCGAGTAATCTTCAATGGCTTACAGCTATTTTGCCATTTAGGGGATTTGAAGAAAAAAAAACGTAGTCACCTATGTAACTATAGTCGTTAATATTTGCACCTAAATATCTTGCATTTAATAATCGATAATTTGCTCTGTAAATGCTTGCGCCCGTGAAAAGAGCGATGTAACATTGTAATCTCGAATTTTTCACGGTGAATTATATCGACGTACTTTATAATGGCAATAGTAGTGAACTAGTGACGCGAATAAAAACCTAATAAAACTGTAATAAAAGTATAATCCTTTTAAATACTCCGTCTCATATCTAATATTGTATTTTGTATTCTTGAATTATATGCGAATGTATAAAGCTCTTCTTTATAGTATAAAGTAAAAGAGATTACTTCACAATAAAAAGAAAGAAGAAGAAAAAAAAAAACTGAACAATTTAAAGTCTAAAAAAAGGTAGTGGAGAGAGAGTAACCAAGAGTGAAATAGCCATAATAAAGTTTACACGAAATAGTTTAGGGTGAAATTTTCTACATTGTCAGTGAAGCTCTTTCATTTGAAATTAGTCTTGAATTGCCAAGACGTAACGCTCAATACTCTTCTGCATAAAGTCCAATTATACCTCAAATGTAGCCATTCCATTCCAATCATTCTCAGATTGGTATTTTATCCGGAAAGGGACTAAAATTACACTTTAAAACAATGCGGCGTGTTGATTTTTGTTAAAAAAAAAAGGGCGGGCTGAATCGGCCATTCGAAAGATATTTGCATAAGATCCGGCGATTCTCTCGATAAGATCCACGAATATCGAATGAAATTCAAAAGAACAGAAAAATAAAGATCCCCCACCCTCCCCAAGCAAGTGAATTCCTCGCTCTTCACTATAACATTTCACTAAGCACAAAAATGCCCTGCCAAAAAAAAATGTGCACGAAGGAGATGGCATTGTCGCTGGAGGACCATGGACACTGCCCTCGTTAAGGAAGCTCCGCCGTTGTTATGCCGAGGAAGGAGGGGAAGGGGGCGCGCGCTCGTGTGCATAAGTGTGTGGCATTAGAGTGTGGGCCAGCGCTGGTCGGATATAACTTAGTTATAATTTGCCGGTAATGTCTCGGCACTCGTGTGCTTAATTTGCTCCGGAGGCGTTATGGATCGTTCGGGCGTTCTTTTCGTCGAGGCAGCACATGGACTCGGTTGCAGAGGCCCGACCGCAACCTTCTGCCACTTGCTCATCACCATTTTCTTCCTCAGATTCTCGTTACAATGCGTCCACATGCAACGCGCGGCCGACATATTTCCGCCCGTAGATTGTGTATGCTGATTGCGCTAACTGACAGCTGATTCGATTCCTTCTTGAGCAATTACTTTGGCCTCTCTCTCGTCCCTCCTCATGCACGAATTGTTTGTCTGCGAAGCGACGGATTTATTCCGATTGTATCAAGAACGCTTTTACGTATGTCTATTTATTGATAGCTTTGGCTGCAACTTATTGATACGGTTTTGATTTTTCCCAATGCCGCTGCTACATCTCAATTGTATATTTGTCGAATGCAGATACGGGAAAATAAAAATTCACGATTTATTTGCCTGAATAATTTTTAATAGGCTAAAAATTCATAAATATTGCTTTAGACGAATTTTATCAAGAACAATATTTGCATTTACAAATGCTCCATGTACTTCAAATATTTATAAATGCATACTTTTGTTTTGTTTCTTACGGCAAATTGATAAACAAATAGATAAGGACACGTAGAAATATATACACTTGCGAATGTAGAGAAAGTGAAGCGGCGCATAGCAATTTTCTGCGAATTTATTAAATTAAAATTACTATTCACTAAAACAGAAGTAAGGCGCAGATTTTCAATTATATAGAATGATAAAAAATATTTTAAATGTACAATTGGAAAGACCAAGAATCTTAAAGGGATAATAAGTATTAAAAGAAGGAAAGAAAAAAGAAGAGAAAGAAAAAAGACGAGAAGAAAAGAACGAAAGATGAGGAGAAAGAGATAAATACATATGAGAACACAGATGAATAATAAAGGGAGAGAGGAGATATTTTTACACTTAAACTGGTTTCAATGGTCGGGTAAATCTGCGAGTCTGTCATATTGAGAAGAAAATCAGGACATTTTTATATGCATCGGGGCAAGGACGGAGGAGAGTTGTAAAAGAGCGAGAGAGAGAGAGAGCGAGAGAGAGAGAGTCGGAAGGCAATTTCTTTTTTTTAAAGTTGGAGCAAAATTTTTATACGCTTTGACATCTTATTTTTTACTTCGATACCCGGCCACGAAAGCTATTGCATCTCGGAGTTATTTTTCAAGTCTGTTTAGTTATGTATGGCGTAAGGAGGGGCGTAGTAGTAATTTCTCGTGGTAATACAAGCTCGCGATTTTTATTCGAAAAGTCCCGGCTTTACGTGCTCCCTTCCTCTTCTTTGACTTCCTCGGTAACGCTCGGAATCTCGCTCACTTACATCACATATTGGTAATATGCTGAATGCATTCGCATTCACGACGCCATTTCCTGCTCCTGGCGCAAATAAATAAGAGCCGCTCTCGAAGAGAGAGAGAGAGCACATGCAACCACGCATGCGTACCGCTAATCTTTTTAGCGCGCGAGCTTACACGCGAGCGTACCAACACTCACACTCGGACGGAATTGGAGGAGAGGAAGATTCGCTAAAGCGCTTACCGATGTTCTCTACGCCCAGAGCGTTAGCCTTACTCTCCTTACTCTTCTCGTCCCTGTTGCACACGTCCCCGGTATTCTTCCACCACTTGTCGTAAAGAATCTGAATGACGCCCTTCTCCTGCAGTTCCAGAATGGCCAACGATATTTTGTCTCTCCAAGGGGAACCTGCGCAGACAAAAATTCCAGCGTCAAGCCAGCCACTATTATTATTATTATTATAAGGCCAATGGCCATTCGGAGCCACGAGCAGTCGGCTGTTGTGGATGTCAAATGGAAGCCAAGGACAGGAGGATGCCAAGCGAGCCTCGTCTCCCCCCCCTCCCCACATCCAATCTCGGCTCTCACTTGGCCCAATGTAAAACTGTCAAACCCTTACCTTTGGGCGTAGCGATGCCGTATCCTTTGCTGTCCAGAAGGCCGCCAATTTGCGTGAGGTTGCAGTCCCTCTGAACGGCGTAATCGAGCATCGTCGACTCCATTAGGAACGCATAGTTCCCCTCGAGGACCCGCTTCACGCCTTCTTCGTAATCCGAGACAAAGACGGATGGCTGCTTCGACTCCATGAACCTCCACATCTTTTGGTAAATCGCTATCTTCGAGTCCTGTCATCGGCAACAAAGCCAATTATGAGCGATTCGAAACCCGAGGGTTTCCACCGCCGATTAAGATTATATTCTTACTCTGAAGAAGGTCATGGTGCTGCCACCTTGTAGAGTGCCGTAGGGTATGTCCGTCTGCTCGGCCAGGTCGGCCGCGTTCTCGATCGGCGTGATCATCCTCTCGACCGTGAGGAAGGCGGCGAGGTTGGCCGTGTACGAGGATATGATGATCAAGGTGAAGAACCACCAAATGCCCCCGACGATCCTCGTGCTCGTCGCCTGGGTACATGGACACGCGTGCGCCCGCAGTGCGGTTCGTCGGGTTAATTTATAATGATCGTTGGCCCTCCCGTGCGCGTCAAATATCGTCGCGCTCGCCGTTGCATAAACGATCGCTTCAATAATCCTGAGAATTGATGCGCTTAGCCTCTTAATGCGAAAACTTATCAATCGAGGGGCGCTGAAAAGTTGGGGACTGACAATCGAATGGCCGACCGAAGAAAGGCGGGAAAGAGAGGCATTAATCATTGATCCTTGGACTGTCAGACTTTCTCAGCTTTGTGTCGTCGACTTTGCAGGAGCTTACGAGGGCCAGGCCGAGGGAAAGTTTAGCCGACGGCTCCTTAGCGATACGATAAGCCAAGTTGAAAGACAGTGGCGCGTACTTTAGAACAGCGAATGAGCGGAAACGAATGCACTCTCGAAAGGAAATAATGCAGGACGTCTAGTGCTCGTAAAATCGCGTCTAAAATATTTATATGCACCTTCGAATAAGTTCTATCCTGCATTCGAATGCCTTTAATTCGGCTTTAAAGCCCCGGGAAATTGCGCGTCCCTTCAATTACCTCAAGGCCGCAATTCTTTTAACTTATTGTGGCTTGCAATCGCCTCTGGCCAAGCGACTCCATAGGAATTACGATCCCGCAGACTAATCTCATTTCGTCGGATTCGCGTTACTTCCCCCCATCCACACAATTTAGCCATTTATAATCGAGTGAACGCCCGGCATCACTGAGCGGATGCATAATTGAGGGCCGATACTTTTATAATCCCATCAGATGCCTTGATAATAATTCAGGCGAATTCCCGCCGCCACTTTACCATTCTCCGTATGCCATACGTAGGGAAAAAGTGCCGAAAACGTAGCGAAAAAGGCGCGGAACAATATTCACCGTTGGATCGCAATCCTCGTCTCGAAATCCATGGAAAATGGTATATATACGCTGCTGGAGGGAGGAAAATGCATGCCAAAGCTTTCCCGAGTTTCACCTGCTTCCCCTGAGGATCAATTGTAAGCGCATCAATCTCTGATATTGAAGCAGTCCCGGTGTGGCGGAATTGATGACGGGCGGTGGGGGGGCGTGAGGGGTTTGGATGAGCGGGGTGGGGGGGTTATTGGGGTGGCTCGCTAGCGAAGAATGCGCAGTATGAAAGATTTCGTTTATGCAGCGGGACGAGGCGCGGTTATACAATTTCGTACTCGTGTGAAATCTTTGGCCAAAGCCGCGTGGTTTTTGGACGGGTGGCGGGGCGGGGCGGGGCGGGGCGGAAAGTTTAGGAAAAAAGGTTTTGCGCGGCTGCTGGAAAATCGATTATCTTCCAGGCTTTCTTATACGCGTGGTGATGGTTATCGGTGCTCGGCCGAGGGCTCATCAGCCTCGTTACCCGCTCGGTTATTGCTATAACCAATCGTTGGCGGTTGTCGTTTATCCGTCCATTTCTGCATCTCTTTTTATGGGAGAGAGAAAGGCGTCAAGTTTGGTGGGAAAGAATGCGAGGCGTTTCAATTAATTGTGTACATGTTCTCGCGAGACCAGTGTAATATCAAGCTGAGAGGTTTTTGCATTGGTGTATTCCTTTTAATATTCCCTCCGAGTAACCCGACGAACCTTTATAAATCCGTAAATGCAAGGAAATGCATAAGCATTGTCCTTACTTTTATTTTATAGGTTTCAAAGTGCTCGGGAGCTGCTAATGCATACAAGAGTAATTTAAAGAAGCAAGGTTAAAAATAAATCAAAGATGATTGATGTAAAAATTCTTCGGCAATTATTGACAGTCACGTTTCGTCAAAGAACTTAAATACGCGATAATTCGAGCGAGAACATGCATAATGTTACAAATACGAAAAGAAGTATTGTAAAAATTTGACATGAATTTGTATTTATATTACGACGGCATTTTTTTTCATTTTTAATTCATGTTCAGAAGAAGGAAAGTACTGGCCTACATTTTTCAACTGGAATAAATAAATTACATATGCTGTCGCCGACACACTGGAAGGAGAAAGAATGTTCGGCAGAATTGGAAGAAGAGACGATGGCAGCAACCCCTAAGTGTATGCAACACTGACAAGTAAATCCTGTGGATTTTTACAGTGTATTACATTAGTATTTGTACGTCGCACATGCTTACAGAGCCAGTAGCACCATATGTTAATGCTTTTTGTGATTATGTGTATGTAAGTTTGCGGGACAATGTGAAGTGTTCTTACATACATTACATTGAAACTAGCGTTTCTTCAAGTGAAATACAATTGCATTTTAGCGCATTGGGTAAGCTTTTCACGAGAATACAACTAAGCAAGGATTTTTAAATATTTGCAATGGATTATGAAGTATCAATGGGAACGGGCCAAGCAAACGAACAATTAGAATCTAATGTATTGGAATAAATAGTTATATATTCAATTGAATTTATTCGTGTGATAACTACTGGTTTATTATATGGAAAGCACGTTAATGTTAATATATTCGAAACAATGGCTTCATTGATAACATTGAGATAAGCTTAATTTATAAGCTTAAATTCAATAGTCATTTAGCATAGTTAGCCAAATGTTAGTTAATCCAATAAATAAATCTTATTGTTTGCTTTTGTTTTTGTTTTTTTTTTTATAAACATTGTCCTTTATAATGAGTGTATTATTTCCTTTCGTTTTATGCGCTCATTGTTCCGAAATAAACATTTTAAAATTTGATTAGAATACCATTGATATTCAACTATTACTAATTACTTTGACAATGGATATAGCAATAATTTTCAATAATAATGAGAAATAATTTAATAAGCAAATTAAATTTGTTCAGCAGCTTACCTAGAGGTTTGCTTTGCTCATTCTTATTTTTCATCTTATTATTCTTCGTCTTATCATAATAATAATTACTATGATCGCTATAATAATTATTCTCATTGTTATCATCATTATTAATTATGGTTTATCTGCTCATAGAAGAAATTTAATTGACAATTAAGTCGTAATATTTATAAAAATATAATTAAATATATTGACACACCCGGAGATCATTATTTATCTTTGAAACGAGTCTCTGAATTTTAATAAGTTCAATAGAAGCCTTAGAGTATGCTCATTTAATTATATTTACGCTCACCAAGACAATTTAGAATTAATATTCATAATTGATGGAGTAATTAATTTTTAAATCAATACGACGACGTTAATTGGCCTATTATTTAAAATTAATATATATATATATATACATATATATGTATATATATTACTGGTAGTCGGTAAAAAAGTAAGAATTGCATAATCTTAACCGAAAGCCATGCTACGTACATTTATAATATGGCGGGATTTAACATTGAGAGGACAAAAAACAAAAGAAATCGGGAAAAATGGCATCTGGCGGCAAAAGGAGATAAATTTAAACAACGTGCAGTGTAAAGTGGAGCATGAAGTTGTTATTTATACAGCGGATGGAGTTGGGACGTTCGGCTTGATTTACGAAGAGTCGTAGTTAGTTGTCGTAACGTTTAATGCAAATAAGTTGATGAAAGACAACGTGATTTGTGACTTATTAAACTACATACAATATTTGCTGTGTAATCTGATGTTGTATTAACATATAATTTATGATTGAATAAATGTCGCAGAGAGTAAGGCGGGAATTTATGGGGATCATAGGCGGGGCGTTGAAGAAAATCTAAGAAAAAATGTATTAAGCAGTCGATGCAAAAATTACTTTTACAAATTCGATGCGTAGAAAGGCTTTAGCAATCATGGTCTGACCTTAGACCAACCCCATATGGGATGAATTGGTGGAAAAAATAAAGCTCGACGTTATTCGATTATTTATAATTTGTCCCTATATAATAGAGAGGCCTTAAATCTGGACAAAGTGCGCGTGTGGCGAATAAATTTGCCGCCGCCGAAACTTCCCGTAAAATACTTTATTAATTTTATGCAGAGCGCGCATTGCAGTGAATTATGCACTGCGCGAAATATTTCGAGAGCCGTAGCCGCGCGAAAGCCCGCCCAACTTATCCCGAAGCTCCTCGCGGACTCGAAACTTACTAGATTCTGCTGGGAGTGTATGCATTTCCGGGGGCAAAGTAAGTTATCGAGAGACGCCAGGGCTGGGACTTTGCAGACGGAGAAGACAGGTGAACTTCAAGCGTAATTCACAAACAATGCAAACATGACACCTCGCGTGCTTCCTCGCAGCTCGCCCACCCCAAGCTCATATCAGCACGGAAGCGGAGGTGCGTCGAGGCGTGAAAATCCCGACTGCTAAATCACATTGAGCGGGGGTGGCGGCCATAGAGCGCATAGGCAGGACTTGGGGACAAGTGTTTGTCCGCGGGAAGCTCTCCTCGACAATTTGCAATATTAAATATATCGAGGGGGTGGGGTAGTGGAGGAGAGGGGGTGGGGTGGGGGTGGGTGGGTTGGCTGTAAGTGTCCCGAAACTCGCGTTAAAAAATGTCGGCGTGAATTGACGGGAGAGTGGGCGCATTTGTATAGCGTGACGGACTTGCATAATGGCGGTTGGAATGCATGAAAAACATTGAACATAAGGTGCTCAACTGCCGCTGCTGTTGCCGTGTGTGTGCATGCAGGACTGGGCATTGCTGTTCATTGTGGGCACAATATTATGTGTGGGTTAAATCTCTGTCGTGGGCTAGTGAGCGAGAGACGTGGGGAAGGCTTTCATTTCCTCGTCCATTTTCTTTTTGCCCTCGTCGCAACTTGAATGTGTCTCTTATGTTACGCTTATGCCTTATCGACGGCAACTCTAATTTATTGGCCTTTAAGTGCGGAGAAAATGGAGGCCTCTGGGTGGTATCAGCAGGTTGAGCAATTCTTGCTCTTAAAAAGTATTTTCATATGGTGCTCGAGATATCTCGGTCTCTTAGTTACGAATACGTGAGCGCTCTTGTAATGAAAGATTTTGGCTAATTATCGGTTTAGCGCGAGCTCGAGTTTGCTTGATAGTTTAGTTTTCAGTTAAGTGTGTGCACGAGCGAGTCAATGTAATGAAAATCTTGTGCAAAATCGCCATTCTCTCATCACCGAGCAATTAATACATGGCTACCTCTGTACATTTACACGCATGCACGCATCCGTTCATACGCTGCTTACACGCGCAGCAGCGCACCCACCCGCACACATACGCACGCGTAGCAGACGCACCCACGTGCACGCACACACGGGCTTACGTAGCAGACGTAACTTTTCAATCAGAAATACGTGTCTGGTAAATCCATTTGTCATTGGAAGAATATCAGGGATTATCTATATAGTGTATTCATTTTACAATAGGCTTTGTAAAATTGCAATTTGAGTTTGTTTGAATATTTCGTGTAAGGTCGTTGTATACTTATCGTCAGCTCTCAAACATCAATTTTTAACAACAAGAGCAACAATATTGCGTCCAAGCCATATCATATATCCATTATTATTATTATATGCCTGTTAGTTTTACGCACGCACACACACACCCATTCTCTCTCTCTGGTTGGATGCGCGTTGTGGGGTTCGGAAGTAGAAGGGATGAAACGCAGGTTAAGCGACGATTTTGCACAAGACTAAAGTGCTCGAGAGGGAAGTACAATGGTGGTCGGGCAGCGGCAGGCAACAGGTGCACACACACTCTCACGTATGTCGGTAGCCGGGATCGAGACAAGCTCAATGTGCGCGTATTACCTTGGGGTTGAGGTCGCTGCCCTGTTGCATGAGGGTGCCGACAGTGAACCAAAAGCTGTTGGCGAGGGTGAAATCGTTGACGAACCTCGGGAGCGGTATGTCCTCGGCCTCCGGGTCCAGCGAGCCGACGTGAACGCCCTGATGGCCGTCGGGGCCACCGCCAAGTGGGCGCGCAGAACAACATCAAGAGAACAATTACACGAGGAGTCACCACCACCTTAAGAGGAGCGCGCGACGCCGTGGCCGAGGGGAGGGGGGGGGGAGCTCGTGGAGCAGCCCCTCGGCAGGCGGGGAGCCTACCTGTAAGGGGCATTTGCAGCTGGGGCAGGGCGCCGGCTCGGCCCACTCGGATGGCGAGAGCCGGGCGACGATCCAAATGGTCAGGGAGACCATCACGTAGGCGCCCAGCACCCACAGCCAGATCTCCAACGCTAGGGGATTCATGAACGAGAAAAGTCGAGATGGCACGCGAGCGGACACCTAGAGCAACATTGCCAATCGACAAATGTCCACGTGATCAGACCACTTGTGCGCCTTTGTTGTAGCCCCCTTTGCCCTCTCTCCTACCCGCCCTCTCTATGTCGCTCCGTTTGCTTGTGCGTGTGACTGTTGGTCACTGCCACTGGCCCTTTGACGTGGTCGGGCCGCTCTAAAGGTACGCGCCGACAAGTTTCGCGAATTGCCGAGAGGCGAGTTAGCTAGTGGAGGACGGGGAGTGGCGAAAAATTTGCTTACGCTCGGACAATCGACTAATTATTTGGAGTGCGAATACCTCGCAGGAGATCGCGCCTGTGTAATCCGATTACAAACTTATTCGCTATAATGATGATGGTCTTCCTTCGCTCTCGCTTTGTTTTATTCTAGGAAAATTGTGTTTTGGGGAAAGCAGACGAATAGATAAACAAAGGGACCGAGACGTCATCTGCGTATCACGAGATAATAGGAAAAATAAGCTGCTTTGAACTTTTTGTCGCATCTAATAAAAGTATTCATATTATTTTCATAAGACGCAAGGCAATTTCGTTAAACTAATGACATGGGACGGATATTTGTTGGATATGATAAATCCATGAGAGATATTTAAATGGAGGAGAAAGCAAGAAATCCACTTTCTTCTCGTAAATTCATTAACACATACATACATATATATATATATATATATATATATATATATATATATATATATATATATATATATATGTA